>JAVYIG010008647.1:0-87077 GCA_035222895.1 Strongylocentrotus droebachiensis | reverse complement strand
CTTCGTTATATATTTCTTTGTTTTTCCTTCAATATATCCCCCAGTTCTCCTTCGTTATGTATTTCTTTTGTAGACTAGGTCTACTCCTTTATTACAGTAGGGGCGCTGGTCCGAGAATAAGGATCGTCTTCATAAACGAGGATCGTCTTCCTAAACAGGGGCCGATGCGTCCTCAAAAATAAGGACGTCTGCAAAAGTTTCATATTTTTGATCGGCGCATTGGCGATGCAAAAAAGGATTCTGCAATGATTTTCTTAATGCATTTTACATTAACATTGTACAGAGACTTTCACATTATAAGCAATAAATCCTTGGGAAGACGGACAACCCATAAAAGTAGACGGTGAACTAGGGTTATTTTCCCCCGGGGAATCCATTTTTGCATCGCCAGCGGGCCGTTCTGTAACATGAAACCCCCAGAGCGCCCATGAAAAAAACGTCCTCGAAAATGCAGACTACCCTTATTTTTGAGGACGCATTTTGTCCTCGTTTATGAGGACAATCCTCATTCTTGGACCAGCGCCCCTACTGTTAAAAGGTATTACAAAGTTTTGGGAAATTTTGAAAATGGGTGGATAGTGATTCTTTACAATTTTGATATATTTGGATGCCCCTGTGGATGTATTAAAAACACCAGAAATTTTAGACCCCTAAAACACTTCTGCTTTCGAGAAAAATTGAATATAAAGATTTACCGGTGCTCCCGGTAAATTTTGATAAATTTCAAATAGCTCCTACGGCCGTACAATGGTAGCTGCGACCATGAAAATTTCAGAGTATGTAGTTATGGTATATAATTTCTGAATGAGAATAGCTAATCGGTCGATTTTAATCAATAAACATTGTTTTATAGCTTAATTAATATCTTGACCTTGAGGAGGGATCTATTCAACATAAAGTGTTTATTATTTACAATTTCATAACTTTGGAGTCGATTTCGACAGGGACAACGATCACTGAATATTGTAGGAAGGTATATGCTTCCAATATGTTCATTTGAACCAAATCCATGACCCCATACCAAAACTTTGTATTACCTTTAAGGCTTTATTCTAACATCTTCTCTTTGTTTCCCCTTCAATCTATTCTTTTCTCCTTCGTCGTATATTTCTTTGTTTTAATCTGATAGATTCTCCTTCTCATGTATTTCCCTGTTTTTCCTTAGTTTAGATCTAGCTCTTTAATTATGTATTTCTATGTTCTTCCTTGCTACCTTAAACTTATCCTCTTCTCTTTCCTTTAATGATGTTTATCCTTGTTTTTCCTTTTCCATATCCTATTTCCACTTTTCCCTTTTCTATCATCTTCCCTTCCATGGGTGTACGTGCTTGCACATGTAGTGCGCTAGCTGACGACTTAGACTCTTTCACCAGAGCACTCCTTGGAATTTGTTCGCGAAAATATGGCTAAACAGTTGTGTAAAAAAAATATGCGCGGCCAGGGGACAACTCGGCCCAGATGCAAAAACGGTCATTTTGTGCATGTTTAGGTTTAGGGTTAGGTTTAGGGTTAGGGTTAGAGTTAGGGTTAGAGTAGTTAGGGTAAAATGATAGTTGCATTGCCCATGTTGCCCGACTGCAGACTGTGCAGCTGCAGTGCTGACAGTGACAGTGACTGTTATAAAATGGATCATGGTGCATGCATTAATTTTTACCATAGACCCTATGCACAGGAAATGCTTTTTGGCATTATTGTGATCCGAGTCCCCTCTCAGTCTCATTTCTCTAGTACACAGCTATAGTCCGTGGGCCAGAGGGGGCTACCGTGCACCCCCCCCTATGATCCTACTTTTTGGGTGTCATTTTGTTCATTGGGATCTATAATATCAGAAAAAAGACGTTCCCAAGAAAAAAACTCATTTGGACACTGTTTTGGCTCCTTATTTGAAGATATGTAAAAATGTCAGTTTTTCGTGTTTTGCACACTTTCTTAGGGTTTGTGAAATATGTGCTTACATTTTACCCCGTTTCTCAGCAGATATAACTCTAATCTCCACTAAATTTATAAACAATCTTTTTAAACTATACAACAATAGGTAGACAAAATTATATTATTTTATTTTATTGTCTTCAATTATTAATGACGTTATAAATTTGCATATATTTTGATATGCAAATTTCGATCTCAAAACCTGTCAAAATCACCTGAAAGTTATATTTTGTCTGCTATTATCATGAAATAAGTTTTCAAACCCCCTAATTTGGTGTACAATTATTCATTGATATGTTATCTGATGTTTCCTGCAAAACAAAATCAGTCAACTCATGTAGACATTGTTTTTTCTCCATTATTTTGTATGTAAACATATCAGTTTTCCGTGTATTATACATTTTCTTAGGGTTTGTGAATTATGTGCTTACACTTTACCCTGTTTCTCAGCAGATATAAGTCTAACCTCCTTCAAATTAATAAAAAATCTTTTTAAATTATACAACAATAGGTAGACAAACTTATTTTAATTTATTTTATTGTCTTCAATTATTAATGACGTCATAAATTTGCATAATTTTGATATGCAAATTTCTGTCTCAAAACCTGTCAAAATCACCTTAAAGTTGTATTTTGTCTGCTATTATCATGAAATAAGTTTTCTAGCCCCCTAATTTGGTGTAATATTTTTCATTGATATTTTATCTGATGTTTCCCGCAAAAAAATCAGTATTCAGTCAACTCGTATGCGCATCCCCCCCCCCCTCCCCCGCTTATTACAACTAGTACATTCTGTATATATAATGTACATTTAATCCAGGTTGGATAGCAACTCCTCTGGTACAGTCCACGAATCACCAAGTCCTGTCAGAGGTTTGACAAATTTGTTGCGTTGCTGCAACAGTTTTGATTGGCTTAACTTGCCGGTTCCTTTAAAGGCGCTTAATTGTGGAGACACAGCCTGAGAAAACATGTAGTCCAAGGAGTGCTGGGCAAAATTAGTGACATCTTTGAGCCGCTGCTTGTTGCCTCTCCCTGTATGGAAGAGTAATGTAATGTCTGAAGTGATATGAGCGTAATGAAGCAATATAAAAAATATATCGCTGTTTGGCTTTTGATCTGCACATGGCACATGATCACAAACTTGCTCCTTTACCGTATTGGCAGTAAAGGATCACGCGTGAATCTGTTTCTTCTTGGGTTGAGTTGAGAGATGGAATCTCAGAACACAGTGTCTCTCTCTCCCATTCTGAGAAGTGAGCAGTTGGGCTTCTCCTTCTTTGATGAATATCATCTTTTTCCATGCAGCCTCTTAGCCCGGCTCTTAGCCACGTCGTGCTTACTCCAGACATCCAGAAGATCTTGAATAAGTTGTTTCTTATTCTCATCATTCGTTAGGAACTGCTTCCAGTCAGATGGTATTTTGGTCTTGCCTCCTTTAATCATCATTCTTTGCACACCCACGCCGTGTCCGTTCATTTGACTTCCAAGAGTCTGGCTGTACATGTCTGTGCTGAAGATGACATCGCATTTGGACAATACTCCATTGTGAATTTTGATGCAAATATCGTGGAATTATGCAGGCATCTCTTTTAGGTAGTAGAAAACAGCATTACCATCATCCACGTACTAAGGAATTGCCAGTGGTTGGAGGTTGCGAGCAAAGAAGCAAAGAAGTTGTTCCAATGTTCCAATTGAGTAGAGAACAGGGATCAAAGAATTCCCATAGATCAAGTTGGCTGCCTGAACGTTGTGCCTTTACCATCAGCTGGATAGCAATGTCCCCTTGTTGCTTGTACTCTTTTACTTTTCGTTGGGATGTTTTAAGCTTGAATTTCTCTTTTGTCTCTGCCATGGTTTGAGCTTCAGTTTCTTGAAGGGGTCAGAGAACGATGTCTTTTTCTCTAATCGCTCTTTGATGAACATCTCTTTCTGGTCTTTCCCTGTGGTAATTGCATGCATGACATCTTTCTCAACCTCAGCTGGAACGTGGGCACCGGAAGAAAAACATACAATCCATTCTTGTCATCAACATCAACATGATTGAGGAAGCTTTTTACATCATCTATGGCCTTTTTTAAATACACATCCCTCACTTTTCCTCATCTGAGTTGGTTGTTGATCTCTGTGTTTATTTACACGGTGAGCATTAAACGTCATAATTATCTGCATAATGTTTGAGCCCACCTCTGATATACACTGTAGTTCTCAATTATGCCAGAGACACCGACACCACTACCACCCCCACCGCGAAATTTGCCATGCTTCAGGATTATCTCCTCAATTGTCTTGTCGACAGCACATCGGTTCCCTGGAATGAGCGACCTGGCAACACTTATTGCACCTCTTTTGAGCAATGTCATGGCACCAGGATGTGAATCTTTAATGTTTACCAAGAATACATCAAGGTAGGTCAGATACCGGGAGTAATTGTGACCAGGTCAGGCATAAGGAACAGGCAGTGCAAGTACAATGGACAGTCATTTTCTTTCACAGACCTGATCAATGACAGATCAATCCAAACGCAATCAACATATTACGACATCAAAAATTGTGCCGTCTTCCCAAGATATCCTCTTCGAACATCAGCTTTGAAGGTATGACTCTATTAACGCCTTCAGATCTGCATTAGCCACAACCTCAGCAAGCCTCTCCTTTGTTGGTGATCGAATTAGCTCTTGGAAGATATTCTTTGATTCTTCAGCTATACCAACAAGTGCATCATCTTTTCCAGTCATTGACAGAAACTCATAAAAGGAGCCTTTCTAAGCACTCCACCATTGTCTTGTGACAATGCAGACTCCTGTTGCAGTTCTTTCCTGTTATGACGTCTTTCATAGACCCAGAAGACATGAGACCAGCTTCCAAGAGAATAATTTCAAGTCCGGATCCTTCCATTTTCTTTCCAAGCATCTTGGAGTATGCACAAATCAAATGGAAAGTGCCAATCAACACAATGTGTTTCTTGTAATTTTATGGATGACTCCAAATGAGAGGATATGCCTTCATGCACACGCCCAAGTCAAATGTTGTTATGACATAGTCTTGGCCAACCTTGCGGCTTGCTTCTTCTGCAGCTCTCGGGCACTCGTGGATTGTATCGAATTCTGTTATGGGATATTTTATAACAGGATAGTAATCTATGGTCGTCACATTTGAAGGCACCTCCCATGTTACTGAGACAAATCCAGCCCAACCTGGAAGCTCTTGACCTGTCTCTCCACTACTTTTTCGGACAAGCATCCATGCCATATCATTTCTGGCACATTGTTTGAATGCTTTATATCGGTTGACATAACAAGGTGGAAGAGGACCTTCATGTTCAATAGCCAAGGAACGATCTTTGGTTCATGTACGTGCTTCTGAGGGCACTGTGATATTTGAAGATTCAACTGTCTCATTGTTAGAAATCTCCTGCAGCATAAATCCCATGGGCTGTGTGGACAGAGCCAGAACCACTTAAGCTTGAAATGTGTTGGTTGAAATCGTCAACGTCTGAATGGAAGACTGATGGCTCCACGGGTATGGCGGACTACCTGTCTAGATAGAATACCGAAAGTCTACTGTAGCGCTTGTGCTACATGGCAGATTCAAGCTCAAGTGAAAATGAATAGCTTTCTGAAAGAACAAGGCGATTCATGAATGTGATCAATTGAGCACTGCGTAAGAGATGTCTCAGAGTCATCCATACCAGAATATGCTTGGACATTTTCCACTTTCCATTTGTGGCTGCCCTACACATATCTTGCCCAAGAGATATGACAAGACTAGTCACTCTTTGTGATGGTCGAGATGGATTTCCACTCAACAAATGGTTCAGAAACTTCTCTAGCTCAGTAGGAATCTGGTTATCTATACAGGCAATGGCTTCTGCGGTTGAGGGCCAGGTATTTCATCATCTACAATTTAATCTACATATGCAGGCAAATGCTTTCTTGTGGGCTACTTTCATTGTTCTCTGTTTAGCTACTTCATCGTACTTATCACCCACCAAAATCTACATTGTTGACTTTCTGTTGTCCAAGAGCTTTTCTCTTTGATTGATTTTGAGCCTTCCTTTTTACAAAAAGATACAATCAGGATCGAAGATGATTTTATCATTGACGATCTGGGTGGACGGGATGTTGAAGGTTCTGTGGCATTAGATAAGATCTCTGACAGTCGATTGAGATTCTTGGTAAAAAGTTGGTAGCACTCCCGATGATAAACCGTGCACATCTGAAATGTCTTCAAGAATGAGGATGCATGCTTCTTCCATTGCTAATTGTGTCAAGTGACTTGAAATTCGTGAAATTGTACCGTATACGTTTAATTATTCATTTGTATAAACAACACAACTATATTATAGCATATAATGGGATTAATGACCAACTGCTGAATAAGTTGGCTTTGTCTGACCCCCCCCTCTTCAGGCTGATACTATAAAAGGAAACAATGATGTATGTGGTAATATACTGTATTTGATTTAGTTTGATGTTAACAGCTAGCCCCAATAGTAACTGAAATACTGCTTGTTGAGCTTTTGTTTTTTTAAAACAGGAACTTTAATTGAATGTACATTATATATACAGAATGTATTAATCGTAATATGCGGGGGGGGGGGGGGGGGACAAAATTTGCGGGAAACATCAGATAACATATCAATGAATAATATTACACCAAAGGGGGCTAGGAAACTTATTTTATGATATTAGCAAACAAAATACAACGTTTAGGTGATTTTGACAGGTTTTGAGACAGAAATTTGCATATTAAATATATGCAAATTTAAGACGTCATTAATAATTGAAGACAATCAAATAAATTAAAATAAGTTTGTCTACCTGTTGTTGTATGATTTACAAAGATTTTTTATTAATTTGATGGAGGTTAGACTTATATCTGCTGAGAAACAGGGCAAAGTGTAAGCACATAATTCACAAACCCTAAGAAACTGTATAATACACGGAAAACTGATATGTTTACATACAAAATAATGGGGAAAAAACAATGTCTACATGAGTTGACTGAATTTTTTTGCAGGAAACATCAGATAACATATCAATGAATAATTGTACACCAAATTAGGGGGTTTGAAAACTTATTTCATGATAATAGCAGACAAAATACAACTTTCAGGTGATTTTGACAGGTTTTGAGACCGAAATTTGCATATCAAAATATATGCAAATTTATAACGTCATTAATAATTGAAGACAATAAAATAAATAATATAATTTTGTCTACCTATCGTTGTATAGTTAAAAAGATTGTTTATCAATTTAGTGGAGATTAGAGTTATATCTGCTGAGAAACGGGGTAAAATGTAAGCACATATTTCACAAACCCTAAGAAAGTGTGCAAACACGAAAAACTGACATTTTTATATATCTTCAAATAAGGAGCCAAAAAACAGTGTCCAAATGAGTTTTTTTCTTGGGAACGTCTTTTTTCTGATATTATAGATCCCAATGAACAAAATGACACCCAAAAAGTAGGATCATAGGGGGGGTGCACGGTAGCCCCCTCTGGCCCACGGACTACTAGCTTTTACTACTAGATCTAGTTTTATTGCGTCTGCGTGCGGGGTACTTTGATCCACCTCCATCGACTTTGCACGCAAACGTGTGTGTACACTGTGAATGAGAGGGGACTTTGATGACAATAACTCAGATAAGGCCTGCTTTTTTAACTTCTTTTTCTAACTGCTGGTACTGTAGCGGGAGACTCCCGCCAGCACGCCTTTCCTCCCGCTCCTCCACTTCGATGTAGAATCTTCCGGTTTATGAAAAATACAACCTCCCTCGAAGCAGTTCCTCAAAGTTGACAGCCCTGTATAAAAGCATGTCTCGTAATTCAATGAATTTTAAGAGAATTCGCATCATGCACTGCACAGTTTTTTAACGAGGCTAAAAGTATTGCTGTCGCTATTGTCTGTGTGCACGTTTTAATTTCAGTGTTATGAAGGTTGTGGGGCCGCGGGAGACATGTTAATCTCCTTGCTAAGAATTAATCTACACCCATTTTATAAAACGAATATAGACCTACATGTACACAAGTTTTTGTGAGTGATGTTATGGCAACGCAGCGCTATTCGGGTAGTCACAATGGCACAAAATGCACTTAGCTGCGCCTCATGCATTTCATTGTACCATTGTGAATACCCTCAAGCGCCGCATCGCCATAAATAACGTTACTCACACCTGTGTATTATTTGTACATCACCGCCCGAAACCCACCGTCGGTATGCACTTGAATTGTGCAGTGGTTTGCCGTGAAACGTGTTAGAAAGTATATACTAATGTCTTTATGTTAGGCAGAATATCTCCAAAAAGAGATAAAAAAGTTGACACAAAACAGGTTAGAAAGATAGAGACTTTAAAATATGGGCCATTATTTTGACAATCGTTGAAGATTTAGTTGTCCATATTAGTCTGTACTGTCCATTTTCAACAGGATATTCCTATCATCTTAACCACAACTTTCAGACATCCATGATCGATGTGACCTACAACTGTACTTGTAGTACATGTATGTTTATCCTTGTTTTTGATCTCCTCTTTATATTCTAAAAGTAGCTTGGAGAATCCATCTGATGAGCACCTGTTGGCCTGGGAGAGGTACGTAGCTGACTGGCCCAGCTCCTACATCAACTCCCCCAACAAGTTGAGATACCTACTGCGTAAGGGTACGCCAAGACCGCTCAGACCGATCCTTTGGGCCAAACTCCTAGGGTGTGAGCAGCAACAGAAAACATCTTCATTCAGTTATTCGGTAATTACTCATTATTCCCAAGTATCATTTGAGGTGTTCACGCTTTTAAAAGCATTGCTTTTTAGTGGACACCTCTGTTTCCAATATGTATTTCTACATTTGTTGTAAATGTTTATAAATGATTTGTAATGTTTTGTTGGAAACAGAAATAAATTGAAGTTGAACTTGAATTGAAATTGAATGACTGCTGAAGTTAACAATTTCTAAGAAAGTGAAGTGGAGTTCCAAGCTCTAGGAAAGTCTAATTTATATTAAATCTAATTTATAAAAAAAATATATTGGAGAGAGCCATGAAATGCTCTGAAATCTGTACAACACTAGAAAGCTTTAGAAATATCAAACAAGCCTAGACTACTTTAACAACAACAGCAACAATAGCAGCCTCTATTATTATGTTGATCCATTCATGTGCACTTACATGTTATTAACATTAGCTTTGGGAATCATTATTGTTTTCGTTATTTATGATTTATGTACTACATGTATGTACTGTTTATATCTGGATTCATTTGAAAGTGTTAAAGCATATATTTTTATAATTATATTTTTATGTCTATGGAATTATTTTTACCTTGTAAATTCACTTGCATCAGCCTCCAGCTGTATTGTTGAATATTCAAATAAAACCTTATCAAATCAAATCAAATCAAAATCACAGGTGGACATTTGATTATCTGGCACATGCCGCTTTGGTTACAGGTATACAACAAAATAACACCTTATTCAAGAAGTTCCATTTCAGTATACACATGTACAACTGCCAAGCAATGTGCATTTATGAACAAATGTGTTCTTTGGGAATATTGTGGGTCAAGGAGTTTATACCCACAATCTCCAAAATGTTGTGAACTTGTACTAACCACTGTGAAGAGTCTTCTTTTGTTTGGTTTTAAGGACGCACCTGCCCAGAATTAGGGACTTTTAGATTTGCACAACGACAACGTGGATTGCTACGATTGACGTCCTTTTAATGCACTGCCTTGAATGGACGTCACACGTATCATGCCCAAGCAAATCTAAAAGTCCCCAATAAGCCTTGCAAAGAAGCCCAGTACAAGTTGGACTCCGTGCTTAAGTATTGTTATTCTTTAATTTCTTAATACTCCATATCCAAAGAATACCGGGTAAAAGGCGGGTATAGTTTAATCCATTTTAGTTGAGGTACACTTTTTTGGTTGTCAGGCAAAACAAACCATCACACTGTCATATCTAACCTTTGACCCATACAGGAATGCTTAAAGGCTTCAGGGTTTTATGTTATTTGTTATTTCCTTTAATACTACTGTATCCGAAGAATACAGTGTAAAGTTTGTTTCTTTTTTAGTTGAGGCACACTTTCTTGTAGTTGGTCAAAAGAAACCTTCAAACTGTCATATCTATTCTTTGACCCCTACAGGACTACAGGAATGCGTAAAGGTTTCAGGGTTTTACGTTATTCTTTGTCTTAATACTCTATATCCTAAGAGTGCTGGGTAAAATTTGATTTCTTTTTTAGTTGAGGTACACTTTCTTGGAAGTCAGGCAAAACAAACCATCACACTGTCATATCTAACCTTTGACCCCTACAGGAGTGTGTACAGGCTTCAGGGTTTTATGTTATTCTTTTTTTTCTCAATACTCAGTATTCAAAGAATACCGGGTAAAGTTTGTTCCTCTTTTAGTTACTTTTTTAAAACTTTCTTAGTAGTCAGGCAAAACAAACACTCAAACTGTCATATCTAACCTTTGACCCCTACAGGAGTGCGTACGGGCTGTGCGCTCCCAGATGGTTGAGCTTGGCATCAGTGAGTACTGCTTCCACCCCCACCACCAGGTACTGGAGGATGATGATGAGGAGGATACAGGTAGACTAAGGGAGGAGGAGAGGGAGAGACATCATCCGGCCAAGATGAAGCATCTCATCCCCCTGAAGATCCTCAGACAGATTGTCGTTGATCTAGGTGAATTCCTTCTGCCTTCTTGTCGGGATTTGTTAAGCCTTAATTACCCTCTTCTTTTTTTCTAGATTTTTTCCTGATTTTTTTCTTCTTTTTTTTCCAGATTTGTTTTCCATGATATTTCCTGATTTTACCCAGATTTTCTTTATTTTGCCCTATTTTTCAAAATTGTCGTACCCTAGGGCCAAATTGAGGGAAATATGTACTTGTGGTCTCTAAGGGGTGGTGTTGGAGGGCTAAAAATGTTTTGCAAGTTGCAAGTATGAATTCAGTTACATAATTGATTACCCTTGTAGGTACCCTGGTCAGTGTGAATGATTTAATTTGTCCTGCAGATCCTCAGACAGATTGTCGTCCATCTAGGTGAATTCATTCTGCCTTCTTATTAGGATTTGTTTAGCCACAAAGCCAAATTGATGGAAATATGCACTTGTGGCTTCTATGGTGTGGTGTTGGAAGGCCAAAGATGTTTTGGAAGTTGCAAGTATTACACTTGTAGGTACCCTTATCAGGGTGTATGATTTAATTTGTTTTTATGTTTTTTACGGCTAGATGTCCCTGACTCAGGCCATGGGAAAGGCACATACATGTAGTCTTGTCATGCTACATGTACACCCCCTTTTAATATTAGGCCATCTCTTTGGAACCAAAAGGTTTCTTCTTTTTTGTTTGTAATTCATGTAGCAAAGGGTTAAAGTGGCTCCAAACAGAAGATCTATTCAGGCCTGATAATTACCCAATTTAAATTGGTCTCCTGATTTTTTTCTTCTGTTTTTTCTTAATTTTTCCCTATTTTTCCCCCACCTTTCTCAAAAGGGGAGGGGGGGGGGGGATTGTTGTTAGATGCCTTTTTTTTTCTAGGGGGGGGGGGGGGGGTTGAGGAATTTATTTTTATTTTTTGTTTAGTGCTCCCTAGCACCCATGGATCTATTACAATAGTGTCATCTTAAAGTTATAGAATAAATTTATATCCTACTTTTCACATATACATCTCCTCTCTCCTCTTGTCAATTCTCCCCTCACTGTCTGGCTCTTTCCCTCTCAATCTTACTTTCATTCATTCCTCCCTCCTTCCCCCTTTCTCTCCCTCTCTCTCTCTCTCTCACTCTCTCTCTATCTCTCTCTCTCTCCCCCACTCACTTCCCCTATCTCACCGTTTAATAAACTCTCGCTCCATGCTTCTGTTTTTGCTCACAGAGCGTACATTCCCCACTCATCGTCTCTTCATGGGATCCAAACCGGAGGCGAAGGAGGGGCGTGCGTCTCTCTTCCGGCTTCTTAGTGTCTATGCACTGTACAACCCATCAGTGGGATACTGCCAAGGTATGCCTTTATGTAACCAGGGGGGAGTGTTTCACATAGACTAAGATCGACTTTATGTTGAACCTAACTATGGCAGGCCGTTCATGCCACTTTGCTCTCACCATTTACTGGCATTGGTCTCACAAGGGACATACAAATCATGGTCACAAATCTACAGAATTTAAATTTTTTGATAATTCATTAATAAAAGAAAATATTATCTAAAGATCATAGTTGAGAGACCAATGGTGAGAGCAAACAGTGGCATGAACGGCCTGCCATGGTTAAGTACAACTTAATGTCGACCTTAGTCCTGTGTAACACCCCCCAAGTGATCATTTTATATTATTTAAATAGTAAACGATTTGTATCCCCTTTGTCATATGATATGTTCAGGTGCTTTCTGCTTGACAACCCTTGTGCTTTTTTTGAAGGTATCCTTCCATCTATGATTTTGCCAATTTGTGTATTTATGACCTTTATATCATGTGTATGGATGACAAATAAATGAAATTGTAACTGAATTGAAATTTAAATACATGTATTATATTCCTGCGCAAAGATTCAATCAGTTTAATTTTGGCCATGACCAGAATTGGCTTATTGATGTAGACAAATACTCGAATTTCATAGATAGGACATACATGGCATACCGGTACTTATAAATTCCTTCAAATTTCTACAGAATTTGATTTTGGCTACAAAAGGGATATACTCCCTTTAAATACTATCGATAAATTCCTGGTATTACAATGCTGGACTAATGCTTGTATTGTGTAATTAATTTTTTTTTTTTTTTTTAAATTTTTTCTGACAATCAGGGATGTCCTATTTGGTGGGCATGCTCTTGATGGTGATGAAGGACGAAGAAGATGTTTTCTGGGCTATGGTGGCGCTCTTTGAGAAACCCAAGTTCCTTGCCGGCTACTTCGATATGAATCTCAAAAGGTTAGTTTTACTTTACTTTTACGTTTAATCCAGCGATGTCTTCTTCAGTGGTTATACATTATCCTTTTCAAATTGAATAATTGGATAAGACGGAAATATTTTTAGACCAGTATTGTCTAGTATATTCTCAAAACAGTTTACAGAATTTGCTGAGATAATATATTCAGGAAGACTGTTCCACAACTCAGTTGCTATGAAGAAATGCTTCCTCATATTTAGAGAAGAATTTCTTGATGTACTTATATGCAATTAAGAGGAGACGCAGTGGCTCAGTGATAGAGCGGTGCTCTCATAACCGGGTTCGCAACCCAGTCAATGTGCTAGTGCCCTTCTCAAGGCATTAATCCACATTACCAAGTCCCTCAGAGAGGACTTACATGTACAGCCGTAGGTTCCCTGGTCGTTTATCTACAAGCATTCACATACCTTCTTAGCAGTCAGGTAAAACAAACCAAACAACCAAGTAATTTATTAATAAACTTAATTGACAAATAAATTACCAGATTCATTTTATTTTAGAGGAAAAGTTGATCAAATACAAGAACCAGACCAGGAAATGCTTGTTAGTCTATTCTTACTTCTTAGAAAAACTTCATAAATCAGTTCAAATGTGTGATGATTAGAGGGGCTGTCTTTAAATTAAATTCATTGTGAAAGTATTTAATCAGTACAGTACAGGTAGTATGTATGTCAATGAATGAATAAACCATCAAACAAGAAATGTATTATAACCCTAAATTAGGGAAAAATCATGCACAATGCAGTTGTCATGTTGCAAAAATGACTTGTATGAACAATTTCAAGAAGTTTCATGTTGCCTTTTTGTTTCCAATAGGTAAAGTACTTATACATGTAATTGTGAACTTGATTATCAAAAGAGCTGAATGAATAAAAACATATGTTTACTTTTTCTTTAGAATCCAGAGCCATGCTTCTCTATTTCAGAAACTGCTTGGTCAGCGCTTTCCAAGAGTGGCCAAACATTTTGTAAGTTTTAATGTCAGAAATTCCTGTTTCACTGTACATGTACGTGTGTCATCTCTTCCCGTCTGCCTCCATTGCATAGTTCAAGCAAATAACTTTACTCTACCCTAAATGAGAAAATTCATCCTAACTACGTTCTTGGCTGATAGCATGAAAACTTAGTAAAAAAATATCTTACTCTGATGTCATAGATCTAAAGAAATATTGAATGGATTCAACAAAATATGATTATAAAAGTTGTTCTGGACCAGTCTACAAACAAACCATTATTATAATTATTATTATCTGCTCATCATCAGCCATCTGGCTCACTCAGTGTCTCTCTAAGAAACGTGCTGGTGAATTGTCTTTTCCATCGGTGGAACCAGCTACCTACTGCTGTGCAGACGGCCTCATCTGTTGACCAGTTCAAGAAACTACTCAAGTCACATCTATTCTGCTAGAAATTACTTTATTACCAGCCTACATATACTTTGCTGATCGCTGAGAAGTGTCTAACTCTTGTTTTTAGTGGCCCAAAAATTGTGGAGCATGTGTGCAGCGCTTTGTAACTGCAAGGAAAAGGCACTATATCAAATATCTTTTGGATTGGATTAGATTATTATTATATGCCTTAAGATGGACAGAAGATTTTCATTTTTTTCATTAATCTGCAACTGCCCATCAATTTTTAATCCCTTTTCTTTTTTTTTCTGTAGGATTCTCTTGGTGTTCAACCTCTGATGTACGTCACTCCCTGGTTTATGTGTCTCTATACGTCTCTACCATGCTGGGATACAATACTAGCAATCTGGGATCTTATCCTCCTGGACGGTAAATGATCTACGATAAGCTACATGGTTTAGGTACCTTAAGCAGGGTGTGTTGACACAAGATGACACTTCCCGTAGACAAAGAGCAAAATGATTTGGAATGTCAGTGAAGTAAATGGGAAGTCCACCCTGATAAGTTGGTTTTAATAAAAGCAGAAAAATGAGGAAAAAATTAGTGAAAGTTTGAGCAATATCAGATGAAAAACAGGAGAGTTATTAAGTTTTAAAGTTGCGATCAATCAAATACAAATTGTTGTATTAATGGTATTTTCACCAAGTCTTGTGTTTGTGAATTATGACCTTCTGCATATGTAAACTGTCGAGACCCTTTCCTCTTATTGTTGAGTTTTGGGGAAAGGTGAAAACTAATTTGTGAGCGTTTTCATTATTATTATTATGTAAGTGTGGAAGAACATCAGAGAAAAAAATCTCCCTGCAAAGCGTGGCTCTTCAAATACCTTCATATTCTAAATATGGCATGTAAACAGATTAAACTGTGGACCACATTTTAATGCCACTTGTTTGTGTAGTCCCATTTATATCTTTCTGTGTACAGTGCTTGTTTCTGGCCAAATTTCTTATCATTTTGATGATTCCAGAACCTTGCAGTACACATCAATACTTATATGCTAGATGATCAACCTTTTCTGATCGATTCCACAATGTTTCTTTCACAATGCAATCGCATGAACAGAACTCAATTTTATCTTTACAGCATTGGTTATTTGTATGTTTTGAGTCTCTTTCTCTCTCTTTCTCATTCACTCTCTTTCTCTCTCTCTCTCTCTCTCTCTCTCTTTCCAGGGGTGACCACCATATTCCGAGTCGGCCTCTCTCTGATTGACATCCATCAACATGTAATTCTCGCAAACACCGATCTCACAAAGATATTACCTCCCCTGCTGCACCCTAAGCCTGATATGTGAGTGTGAACAGTGCACTAATATCTTATTGGTAAATAGTGTTGAAAGCAAGCCTTGTTCAGACTACGAACAGCAGAGTCTATTATGAATGCTTTACCCTAAAGCTGACAGTGAATAGTGCTTCAATGAGTGCTTTACTAAGTGAATGATGCCTTAAACATTGTAGGTAATTAGTGATGAAAGCGAAGTAGTCCTGTTTGAACTGCAACAAAATCCATTATGACAGGTAGAATTTGTTTAAATCAAATTAGATACATTGATAGTTTTATATCCTTTAAGATCTAATTCTTCTCCCTCTTTCCCTTCCTTTCATTGTTTATCTGGCTCTCCTTCATTAATTCATCTTTCAATCTTTGGATAAGTCAAGGTCCATCTCACATTCCAAATGTTATATGTACTGTATGTTTTACAATTCATAACATTCTTTTTATATAACACCATGTCCGTCACACTCTAATGCTCCCCGACCGGCACCATTCTTACCCCAGTCATAGCTGGCCGCAAAATGTGTAGGACTCTGGCATATCGCGCATCCTTTGACACCTGGGTGGGGAGTGGCAAATGGGATCAATGTCTTTCCAAAGGACGTTAGTGCAGGGCAAGGATTTGAACCCTCAATTCTATGATTGAGAGTCAAATAAATGAACCACCTGGATCCACAATACATTTTTTGCAGAATCAATTACAAAGTGTTTGCCATGGCTTTTTAATCCATTTGACTACAGGGTGTGTCATGAAATCATCATACCACGACACCTCTACAATACTTCTTTTTGCAGATCAATAACAAAGTGTTTGCCATTGTTTTGTTGTCCTTTTGACTACAGGGTGTTACATGAAATCCTCATACCGGCTGTATGGAAGATGAACGTAGAGAAATGGGAGATAGAGACACTCCAAGCTATAGTGGCCGAAGAGGAAGACCCTGTACACTCAGGTATTTAGTTGTAGACCCTGTATTCAAACCATCACTCTTTAGACAATCATCTCCAGACAATTAGTTCCTGGACAACATACTCCCCAAAGACAATTTAACCCCCCCCCCCCCCCCCCTCTTCAGAGGAGATGTATTCCTGTGTTTAATAAATGTTCCCAGGAATGCATTTGAGTGATATATGATATTTTCCAGGTAGTAATGAAGTGCGATGTGTTCCTGTCCATTTCTGGACATAGCACTTTAAATTGGCGTGGTGCTTTAAAACCAGGCACTTTTACAATTTTTCTTTGGTTTTTTGGGGGGTAAGGGTCAACATATCTATTTTGTATGTCTCGTCTGATATTTTTGGCATACTCCTCTTTATAAAAACTACAGTTCATTGCTTGCATCGTACACTTTAATCACCTTAATTAAACGGAAAATTTGAGGCTTGCTAATGCTTATATGCAGGCATCTACAAATTTATTGCAACTTTCATTAGATCTGGGTACTGTCTTATGAGGAGTTAAAGGGATCGTTTAACAATGTTAAATCTGAGATACACAGCCCTACGTGTGATCAGTGTCTGTGATATGGTGTAATATTGAAGCCCTAAAAAAATTGCGCTTCAAAATGATCAAGAAGTGCCTCAAAAAAGTAAAAATCTTTGAGTGACCGGTTTTACCATACTCGTTTTCCCCAATAGACTGTAGTGTTATGAAAACCGTCAGGCGAACGGTTTTCAAAATTTGTAATTCCAATCATAAATATCTTGATAATCAGACAGGCGATCGGCTTGTAAAAGTCATGGGGTTCCTGACTGACCTAAAGGTTTATAATTATCATTGCATCATGAGCTAGATCCAGGATTTTGTTTCAGAATCTGAGACAATGTTACCGGATCCCTTTAATATCAATCACAACTTATTCCTGATTGATATCAATCGCAACGTTTTACATAAGAGATGGGAGACTGCAAACTTGCGATTGATTTGGATCATCCACAATACTTTACTAGACTGGGCCCTGCAATGTTTTGTTGTTGTTATTGTTCTTTTTGTTATTATTGTCGCAGGAAAGAAGAGACGTCATCAGGCAGAGAGAACGTTTGGAGAGGTATCGCAGAATAGCAAGCGTATCAGACTAGAAGAGAAACCAAAACCAGGTAAGCTCCCGTGTGTGTGTGTGTAATTGTTTTTTTTACAGACATGTATCAATCAGATATGATTATTTATGTCTGAGAACCGTCCTTTAATCCTATCTAGCCTTAGCCTCTTGTCGATGCCCTCGCGCTGTTGGAGTCTCTAAATTCTGACGAGCGAAGCGAGTCAGAGAAACCGAGGCGCTTTGCGCTGAGGGCCTCTTGACAAGTGATCTGAATTTCTTATGTTTTACATTGTTTGGCGAATATTCCGACCCAGCAGAGTTCGGTGAAAGTCATCCAATCAGAGAGAGCTACTATGACGTAATATCTACCGCTCTGTGCGAATTCCCTCCGTGAGAGCGAGACTGGCCGCCTAGTTGTAGTCTGCAAGCACAAACCCTGGTCAGTCGTAAAAGAGAGTGTGCACTATAAGACTACCATATGCCACGTACTATAGCTGCTCCTGACCTATATTGGTACAACCAGTAGGTACCAGTAGATAGCTGGGCTAGGCTTCTCTCAAGGCACAATGATTTTTTGATAAAGTGTCAAATTTGGGTTTGTGCTTGCAGACTAGCCTAGTTGGGCAATCCCGAACACACGCGTACACACACACAATCGCTGCGGTCTAGACATGCATAATTCAGTAGGAAATCGGGTCTCATGAATATATAATTCAGATCACTTGTCAAGAGGCCCTCAGCGCAAAGCGCCTCGGTTTCTCTGACTCGCTTCGCTCGTCAGAATTTAGAGACTCCAACAGCGCGAGGGCATCGACAAGAGGCTAATCTAGCCTGGGCTATTTTGTAACTGCATAGCCTGGGTGGTGGGGGGAGGGGGGGGGGGGGGGGGGGGCGGGCTTCTAAGACCCCCCCCCCCCCATAATTTTTTTTGAAAAATTCACTCATTTGCATATTTGTGGTAGTTTATGCAAATAAGGTACATATGTCATAAGATTTCGTCTTGCCATTTCACAGCCGCAACCAGCAGCTTCTTTCAGCGAGTGATCAACATCTTCACCCCTCAAAACCAGAGAGACAATGAGCTTCCGGGTCAAGGAAGTTCAGTTACGACCTCCCAAGGTCAACATCGCCAGGACACAAGACACAGCCACCGGCTGACGCAGAAAGGACCAGGAGCCGCACGACCCGCAAGGCATCGTACCAGCTCAAAGGTCAGAGAGCTGCCAGTGGATGATCGGTGTGAAGCACGGGAGAGACTTACCAGATCTGGGTTTATTGCATTGGGAAGCGGTCAAACAAGAAAGGAGAGTGCCATGACGGATACCTCGAACTCAGGTCGGAGACGTACACCTAGAAAGGTTTCCGTTGAAGAAGACAGAGTGGTCTTCAAAGGTCTCAGACAAGTACCGCTGACACCAAGGTCAGCTGGAAGAAGCAAGCTGTTTAGTCGCCTCCATGCCCAGGTCTTTGGTAGCGAAGTGCCCCAAGGGCGAACACTCTCACACCCTCTTGAGGCGTCACCTGAACGGCGTAGGACACCTACCAAAGCTAGACGAAGTCTTGCCAAGTCGCCGAAGCAAAAGCAAAGGACATCCCCACGGGTGTCCACCAGATCTCAAAGACCACCCCCACGCAGTAGCTGGTTGTCCCCCTACTGCAAGCAATACATGGTGAATCCTGTTCCCAAGGCCCTCCACCAGACTCCACTGCAGAAGCTACACCTCAGCCCACCAAGAAATGGGACTCCAGAACTCGACTTTGACCACGTGGCCAGTCCTATTCGAGGGACACTGGACAAAGAGAACAGCCCGACCCAGACCATGTCGCTGGACAAAGAGAACATTCCGACCCAGACCATGTCACTGGAAGGTCAATTAAGATCAGCGCCCTCGATGGAGAGCCTGGAGTCCACTCCAGATGGCGTCCTGTCTGTTCTAGGTGAACAGAACTCACAGGCATGGAGAGAAATGAGGTAATGGTGTCCTTTTGTATTTCATTTGAGAGTTTAAAGAGCACCTATAGCATCATGTTCATCGTTACAAACGCATCATGGTCATTGTTATTATATAAACTATTTTGAGTTAGCAATCCAGCTATTTTATCTCAAAGTTAAAACTAAAGGGTAGTTTGTTGGCACCGACCAATGTACATGTATACAATGCAACCACTTATCCTAATCAAATGATTGGTTGAGAGCGTACACATGACCAGGCATTTATTTTGCCTAACACGTAATTTTACTAATGACCGGTCATTAATAAAATCAGGTTATAAAACATAATTTTATAAAACAAATAAAACATCAACTTTATATGAAACAAATAATACACATCGTTTTAATCGGGCATTAGTAAAATTACCCACACTCTGTACCTTTGAAACAGTCCAAACACCCTCGGTTATCGCATCGAGCATGTTAGACTGTTCCAAAGATACCTTGTGATACCTTCAGAATACCAACCCGGAAATTGACTGCCACACAAAAATGCATTGGGGCAGAGATAGATGGAACTGTTGAAATAATATTTCATATAGAATAGTGGAATTTGTAAATTTCACAGAGATTCTATTGCATATATTTTCAAAGATATTTCCAACTTGAAAAAAGTTTGCCTCTGACTTGTCTAAAAAAAGTCCTGTTTACACAAAATTGTTAAAACATATGCACTATGCAGAAAATATTGTCTCTGACTGACTAAACAATATTTTGGAATTTACAGTTCCCCTCTGTCCGAAAGATACTCCATGCTGAATGAGAACAACAACTCGCTGTTCAAGACCCCTTCACACCCCATGCATCTGAGGCCCAAGCAGTTTACACCTGGCATGTACAGCAGCGCCAAAACACCTAGAAGTGAAGAGCGCCACCTAGTGGGCTGGCAGAACCCAATGAACATGCCGTCAGCCAGGAGGCTGGTCTGTCGGTAAGAAGTGCTTGTGCTGCTTAATAGAAACTTGGTTTAGCTTGTGATTTGATTTCTGTTTGTATCTTTGTTTTTCCCTGGTAAAAGTTAGTCTTTTCTCTTGTTTTTGATTACGTTGTTGGATTTGTATGTTTATTTGTTTTTTGTTATTGTTGTTGCGGTTTTCTTTACTGAGGGTGGAGGATTTTTTTTATTCCTACTCTTATGATAATGACAGCTGCTGTCTATCTACTGTATATCATGTAACTATGCCTACTATTTTCTCTCTCTCTCTCTCCTCTAGCTCTCTCTCCCCTTTTCTCTCTCTTTCTCTCATTTTCTCTCTCTCTCTCTCTCTCTCTCTCTATCATCTTCTCTCTATCCTCTTCTCTCTCTCTCTCTCTCTCTCTCTCTCTCTATTCTCTTTCTCACCGTGAGCAGTTAGTACCTACCCGTGTTGGCTCAAATAAAGCTAAATCTCAAGTTCTGGTAATTGGTATTCAGTATACCATTACAACAAAAAGTTGCTCAAATTATTTGTTAATAGCTTACCATGCGGATAATGGCTCGGTTGATTGTAAAGTATATGGACAATAATGACATAGACCGTCTATCTCCATCTTTTTGTCTCTATGTTTTGTCCATATTAATTACATGTACAGTATACTTGTAGGTATTTTTTTTCAGCCTACACCTTACCAAGTATCTCAGTTGGATAGATACAGTTAACAACTTAATTTATTCATACCCATCCCAAGTTTTGTCATTTTTAAAGTAAAGTGTATATTGATTTGTCCTGATTTACGTTTCTTGAGAATGTGACATATTAAAGCTTATATCTAAAAGCATACAACAAAGGCCCTAATGCAACCAGTCCACCTTTCATTCTGGAGTTACAAAAAACACAAAAATATCAAGTTTACAAGGGGCATGTATAATTTAGTCGTAAACTGTATATAGTCGTCTTGAAATAGCGCATAAACGATGCATACAAAATGTACGTTGAAGACACAAGTTCTACTCCCATACATTTCACCTACATGTACTACAGTACCTGCCCCCCATTTTCAGCTCCCTCTTATTTCTAGGATAAACAAGGATGATTATCCATTCCCCACACAATGGAATGGATTAAAATCTACATTGTGTTTGTACTCGTGCCCTTGGGGGATCTCAGGACAAAGAGGGAGCCCTTTGCCCCTACAGTTATTATTGTCCTGCTATTTGACTAACTGTATTTGAAGGCGCAATGGAGTTGTGGAATGATTCATGTACAGGTTCTTTCAAACTGACATCTTTTTGATACTTTAACACAGCTTCCATTTTTTGTTCTCATGCTACAATGATTGTTAAGAAGTTTTAAAGGTAGCAGGATTTCTTTTAACAAAGAAAAAAAAAGACTGGAACAAATATTTTTTTTCAATTTCAATTTCAATTCATTTATTTCCACAAAATACAAAAAAATAGTAAAATGTGTACAACATTGCAGAAAATATTGAAATATAACAATAGTAACAAAAACATGCAATAAAGAACAATACATACTTCGCATTATAATTAAGTATATATGAAAAGATTAGCAAAGGCCGATTGAGGGCTAATTCCATGTCTTGATCACTTTTGTCAAAAATCACTTTTATGTTATTTCGTAGTAAAGAAGACAATGATAAATAACTTCTTCAAACTGCAAAATTGCGCCATTTCAAACCGATGCTTGAAAGATGATTGAACAAAGTATTTTCTGTGAAAAATTCCTTTACATTTATAATGTAGGCCTACATACCCTGTAATTACATGTACATGTTGTACGCTGAGTGATTGAAAATTCACATCATCTGGAGGAGACTTACCAGGGAGTGTTTCACAAAGATTCTAAGTCTAACTTAACTCTAAGTTGGACTCTAAAATTATGAAGAGCCATTTGTAGCATAAAATAAAATATATTCAAAAGCAAAATTCAAGTATTTCAGACTTTTCAAAAATTCTACATCAAGAACATGAAATCTCTTTGATAATAGAAAATGTGAATGATTCGAATCAATATTTTATGCCTTTTGAAATAACTTTTACATTTTATTTTCAAAGATACTTACAGTTTTTCATAATTTTTAAGTCCAACTTAGAGATAAGTTCAACTTAGGATCTTTGTGAAACACCCCCCTGATCCAAAACTCTTTTTTTTCTCAAAGTACCCAAACTTCTTCTCGTCTCCCAATTTTGTTCTTGGGTCTACATTTATGGATCCCCCCCCCCTTTCCCGGCCTAGAAAATCAAGTTAAAGCACTTATTTATTCGTTGTTTGGTAATAATATCTATTTACCTCCTGTGCGTGGCATTTCTAAATATGTAAAAAGCTATTGATAATCTTTTATTGTTGTGATAGATGGTGCAATTATTTATTTTGAAATACTTTCCCAATCTTTTTTTCTTCACTGAGGATTTAAGTACCGTAATAAGGGTCTTTATGATTTGATCTATAATTATCCAAACAATTAACCGGATTACATGTATATCCTATCTAAATGATTGTGACAGTTGCCATTATTGTTCATGGCCTTTAATAGTTTCCTAGGTGCTGAGCATGTGTCAGACCGATATTGGCATGCTCATATTCTTTTCTTCTTCTTTGCACTCCATCATTCTTTTTCCCAGCCATTTCTCTCTCCCTTTCTTTCTCTATCTGACTTTCTCGTTTTCTACCTTTGTCTCTATCATTATCTCTCTCTCTCTCTCTCTCTCTTTTTCTCTCTCTCTCTCTCTCTCTCTCTCTATGTGCTGATCTGTTAATGTGTCAGACCGATATTGGCATGTCCATATATTTTCTTTTCTTCTTTTTTTTTTGCACACCATCATTCTTTTTCCCAGCCATTTCTCTTTCTCTTTCTTTCTCACTTCCTTTCTGTCTCTGTCTCTGTCTATCCATCTCTTTCTCTGTCTCTCCCTCTCTCTCTCTCTTTCTTTCTTTCTTTCTCTCTATCTACATGTACATGTATCTATCTAATCTATCTCTGTCTCTCCTTCTCTCTATCTCTCTATCTCTCTCTCTCAGTCTCTCTCTGTCTCTGTCTCTCTCTCTCTGTCTCTCCATCTCTCTCTCTCTCTCTCTCTCTCTCTCTCTCCATCGCTCTCTCTCTCTCTTTACCCACTCTCCAATCCTTCCTCTATATCACTACAAGCCCAAAGATGTTACTGTTGAAATTGTACTTGCCCCGGTAAATTTTATAGGGAAGCTCACCTAAATTCAAAATTCAAATTTCATATATCAACCTCAAACTCAAAACATTCCCTCACCCTCTTCTCTCTCTCTCTCTCTCTCTCTCTGTGTCAACCCACTTGCCTACACCTCTACCTTCGCCCTTACTAGCCCGAGGGGCAATCCGAACCCCTGCGTCAACCAGCGGGTCCCGAACAATAACAAATTCTTTCAAAAGCCCCTTATATTCACGGGAATCAACGACCCCGCTAAGTGCTGGATTAATACGCACAATAAGGGCACACTCCCTATGCCAGTCCAGAGTAAGAGGCTTCGCCGCACAAAGCCCCCTGGTCTATTAACTCTCAATATGAGAATTTAATTTGCCTGTATTATCTACTTGTAGTCCCCTGGTAGTGAATGGGACGACAAAAAACTGGAAAGAAAGAGGCAGAGACAGACAGACACAGATAGAGAGAGAATGAGAGAGGCAGAGAGAGAGAGAGAGAGAGAGAAGGGTGAGGGAATGTTTTGAGTTTGTGTTTGATATATCAGAAATTTGAATTTTGAATTTAGGTGAGCTTCCCTTCAAGATTTACCAGGGCAAGTCCAAGTATAACAGTAACAACCTTGGGCTAGTAGTGAATGGTAAAGAAAAGGATTGGCAAGTGGGATGTCAGAGAAAGAGATTTGAGTGAGGGAATGCTTCAGACTTTTTGTCAACTTTATAATTTTTTTAATTTTTTACAAGGTTAAACATAAACTCTCTGTGTATCTACTACATCGGCAAGTCCAAGTATAATGCTGTAGTTACATGTTGTACATGGTCAAGTACGGATGAAGAAGAAAGATTGGAAATGGGGAAGAGAGGGAGGAGGGGAGAGAGCTCAAGGTGAAAGAGGGTGGGAGGGGGAGAGAAAGGGGATAAGATGGCAGCATGTGTCAAGTTTTTGCTGATTTTATTTTGAATTTTACAAGTTGAATCTCAAGTATTTTACCAATTTTCATCAGATGCACAAGTCAATTATTTTTCTCAATTTTGTGTATCATGCTGCCAACTGCCAATTTTCTTGTACCAAGTCATCTATGCTAGTGTATTCCTTTGAAAGAGAGCTTATCTCATTCTCTGAGGACAAACACTGTTTGTTTGCCTAATATTCATACACAATGTCTTTGCAAATGTCACACATTGCACGGAATTGCCCTATTTGGCACTGATAATTGCTCTCTTGAATTTCTTTTTTCTCCTATTATCACTTTCTTATGTGGATCTTCTTTTTTTTCTTTTTTCTTTTTGTCCTTCATTGTGGATATTTATGTCTACACAACTTGTGTGATAATGTGTAAATGTGTACAGTACAGTATGGGACTACATGTAAGTGAGCATTCATGTTAGAAGCCGAGTTCTTTTTTCTTTGCCATTGCCCAACTTCTCCGTGTTGTGGAGCAGATCCATTCTTGTGTGGATTAGAATGCATGTTGTTCTTTTCTCTGTCTGGTGTTATCTTAAAATCTACCTCCTTTCTTCCTGGGCCCTTTGTAAAGCAACATGCAGATTAATCAGGTGTCAAAATTGAGGGCTGCAGAGACCCCAGGCTGTGAAGAAAGAAGGAAAAAATGTAGACTTGCAGTTTTGTCTCCCTCTCTCTTACACTTGCTTGTTTGAGGATACAGAGCTGTGAGAATTTCTGCTCTGAGGTACATAGTGGTCCAGAAAAAAAGGGGATAGACCTGTCTTATTTTATCAACATACGGAGTGGGGTGTCGGAATGAAGGGCTGTCTCTGTCTCTGTGTGTGCGACTGTGTATCTCTCGCTTTCAGTTTTCTCCCACTCTCTCCTACTTTTTAGCTTGTTCATTTGGAGATACAGTGCTGTAAGAATTTCTGCTTTGAGCTACACAGTGGTCCAGAAAAAGGGGTATACCCGGCTCACGATCAATTGGGCAAAAAGAATTTCTGTTTCGGTTTAATAAAATTTGGAGTGGACTATTAGGCTATTATATTATTATTCATTTAGCAGCATTAGGATTAATCGGGTGTCAGAATTGTTAGTCACAAAATGCCTTGCAGTCATATACGTCTCTGGCTATGAATTATTCTGTTTCTTAAAAAAATCCCTTTGATTCATTTCGCTTTCAAAACATCTTATCTTTAATATCACATCTGAAAATAGGCAAGTGTATTTCAACCTAGGTGTAAAGGACAAAATAGTTTTACAGAACCTAATTTAAATCGGTTTCCCGATTATTACTTTTTTTTCTTTTTTTTCTTCTCATTTTATCCCAATTTACCTGATTTTTCCCTCATTTTATCTATTTTTCCCTATTCTTCTCTATTTTCCCCCAATTTTCTTACTCAAAAGGGGGAAATGTTGTTAGATGCCATTTTTTCCCCCCGAATCCTCTTCTTTCTTTTTTTTTACTCAAGGGGAGTGTGGTTGAGGGAGTGCTCACTATCTCCCCTAGTAGTTTACATAATCGCTCATTAAATGTTTCATTTTCTTTCTTTTGTCTCTTTTATTCTGCAGCTCTGCGAAAGCTCAGCATTCATTCAAGATGTTCCACACACCAACACCAGTTCGGCAATCAAAGGTAAGTCCATTTAAGATAAACCAAAATAAGTCGAAGTTCTGCAATTCAAGTTTGAAAGTTGATATCTCTCTTGCTACTGTACAGTGCGTCCCAGAAAAAATGAAACCCAAAATTATTGATGTTTTATCTTAACTTAATTACAATTATAATTGTGATTATTAAAGTTATGATAAAACATTGATAATTCTTGGTTTCGTTTTTTCTGGGACGCACTGTAAAATGCTTTTACATTGGTATCATTGAAAATCCTGTTTATTCCCCTTTAAAATGATGAACCATTTATAATGATTACTTACGGTAATCATGGAATGTGCAGCTCATCTGAATAAGTGGTCAAGTCAAAAGTGAAATGTTGCAAAATGCATTCTTATTCCTTCAAAGCACAATCCACTTTCCAAGCAAATGAAGACTTTCCTACTGGTGATAACAAATGCATTTTGCAATATTCCATTCATGACTTCGCCCATAATCACTTGTACTGCACACTCCATGATTACATAATCATTACAAATTGGGTATCGTTGTAAAGGGAAATTGAGAGGCTTTTCAATAATACCAACATCAAGTGTGATAATACAGTAAACAAGAGAGATAGAAAAGCCCAAACTTTAATTGCAGAACTCTTTTTAGGGGTTCATATGTTCTTGAAAGAACAAAGGAAAATGGGCATCCATGTACTGTATATTAATCAAATCAAGTATAGTAGCAGTGAGAGCACTTCACAGATAAACCAAAGCATAGTTCAAATGCACTTTTCAGTAGGCGTGATTCCGCTTGTCATCCCATCTCAATCACTACCAGACCATCTTTTCCGACGTTCTGAAAAGCGGCGCAAACATGGCTTTATCGCTTTCCAACAAACACGCTTAAGTCATGTCAACAGAGCGCGAACTGGGCAAATATCGCTGAAAATGCTCCGAAAATTGATACATTTATGGTGAATTCAGTCTCGCTTGGAGTACATATTTGTATAAATCGAGTGGTGAATGTCACTTTTATTGTGTGGTGCTAGTACTGGTGGAAGTCTCGGCTTTGTAGGGGAAGTGAGCGTAAAGGGCTATTCAGTCTTGTTTTTTCATGGTCTGGTTTTTCGTCTTCTCTTTCTTTGTGATTTTGAAAGGAGATGAATAGGGTTTGGTACACATGCATGAGATTCTGTGTGAACTTGTTGCCTCCATGTGACTCACAGCATGCTTCACACACATTGGTATAGGTATTAAATGACTTGGTTTAAACTTTTAAAGACGTTCTGTTACATTTTCTATTCAAAGAGTTTCATTTTTTCCCAATTACCCATCAGGAAAATGTAGATACTCTTTTTTACATTTTCTTTTTATTAGGATTTAAGATTTACTTTAAAAACAGCAGTGGGTTATTTTCCAAAACTCCTAAATGTTTGGGAACAAGAAAAGCAGGAAATGTTATGTCTTCTTCTTCTTCTTCTTCTCCTCTCCTCTCCTCTTCCTTTTCCTCTTCCTCTTCTTCCTCCTCCTCCTCCTCCTCTTGCTCCTCCTCTTCATCCTCCTCTTTCACTCTCCTCCATTCCTTTCCATCCCCCCCCCCCTCTTTCTCCTGCCTTCTCCCCCCCCCCCCCCTCCTCCTCCTCCTCCCCCTCCTCTTCCTCCCCTCCTCATCCCCTTCTTCCACTCCCTCCTCCTCCTCCTACACCTCTTCCTCCCCCTCCTTCTCCTCTTCCTCCTCCCCCTCTTCCTCCACCTCTTCCCCCTATAACGCAAGAATTTACTACCAAAAATTGTATTACTAAATATATTACTCATTGCGGATATAGTATCGAAACGTCGTGAACTTTTAGATTCCTTATTGACCACATTGCGAGACAAACGAATATCACTGGCGATATTATTTTCGATAAAAATTGTATTCTTTCAAAGTTCATATCACTAAGATTTATAAATCAGCTCTGGTTAGAACGCACCCAGATTTAGTGCACTCTTGATGGCGTTGTTACATTGTTGCATTATAGGTAACTTGCCCTAATTGGTGCTGCCCGAAACGGGGTCCTATAATGGAATCATAATATTTGAACCCTCTAAGAAATTACAGGCCACAACATTGGAGTTGCAGGTGTTCAAAATGCTTGTAAGGGGTTGAAAAATCACCTAATAAATTTGGTCAAAACATTATCGTTCTATTAGCTTCTTATAGCGTGTATAGTGCAACATTATCAAAACATGTGCAGTACCTGGATTGAGCTGTGAACTATGTACTTTCCACATCAGTTTTGGAGTACTGTTGTAAAGTAATTATTCTTTGGCCTATCTCAAGTTATTCTAATGTAAGAGAGTAATTTCTACACTAAAACTAAAAATTAAAGGGAAAGTTCACCATGATATTAAGTTGGTTTGAATAGAAGCGGAAAAATTAGAGGAACAGGTCAGAGAAAGTTTGAGTGAAATTAAATTAAAAATTAGAAAGTTATGAATTTCACTAATTTATATATCTTGCTTATTTCTTTTTTTAAATAAATACCAGCTAATGATGAGGGTAGACTTCATCTATAGTTTGGCCAGGAGGGATTAGACCTCCCTGCATGGTCACTGACAGGTGGTTATCTCATCAAATCAGCTCTCAATTAACCTAAGAAAAAAGGGACCATGGGGACCAATGGTCGCCGATCATTAGGCATTGTTTGCTATATAGAGGGCGCAAGTAACTACATGTATTGCAGTAGTGCAGTGGGGCTTTAAGATGTTGCATTTAAGAGTGGGGTATATAGAGTACAGAAGCTGTGACGTCATAAAAATCTATTTTTAGAATTTCTAAAAAAAAATCATTTTTCCGAAAGAGCGTCAAAAATGTCCAAATGTCGAAAACCAATTGAATATGTTAAAGGTAATACAAAGTTTTGGGAAATTTTGAAAATTGGGTGGATAATGAATCTTTACAATTTGTATATATGTGGATGTCCCTGTGGATGTATTATAAGCACTAACAAGATTAACCCCTAAAACACTTCTGTTTTCGAGAAAAATTGAATATAACAATTTACCGGTGCTCCCGGTAAATTTTGATAAATTTTGAATAGCGCCTATGGCCGTACAATGCTAGCTGCGACCATGAAAATCTCAGAATATGTAGTTGTGATATATAATTTCCAAACGGGAATAGATAATCGGTCGATTTTAGTCAAAACAACATTGTTTCACAGCTAAATTAATATCTTGACCTTGAGATAGAGCTATATAACATAAAGAGTTTATTATTTATAATTTCATAACTTTAGACTCGATTTCGACCGCGACAACGATCAATGAATATTGTAGGAACCCATATGCTTCCAATATGTTAATTTGAACCAAATTCATGACCCCATACCAAAACTTTGTAATACCTTTAAGTATTGGCTGAGATATGACCATCTGAATAAATATATGTCTTATGGGAACTCAGTGTTATATGTCTGGCTCCTAACCATTAGGAGCCATAGCAGAGAATTAAAGAGAGAGTTCACCATGATATTAAGTTGGTTCGGTGGTTAGAGCGTCCGCCTCATGAACGGGAGGTCATGGTTTCGAACCCCGGCCGAGTCATACCAAAGACTTAAAACAATGGGACCTTCTGCCTTCTAGCTAGGCACTCAGCTTATTTGATTGAAGAAGGGAAGTAATAACATATTTATGTTATGCAGAAATAAGAGCAGTTTCATAACTTAAATGGCTACCCTGGGTAAATAAAATGTTATTATTATCTTGTATATATGCATTTTTATTGACTACAAATAAAGGTACATAGACATGTATTGAAAGAACATCAAGTCAGAGGAAAGTACAGAAGAGAGAAAAATATGTAAAAAGAGAGTAGAGAGTCTGAATAAAAGAAATACAAACAGACAGATTATAAAACAAAAAGAACAACAAAATAGGCAAGTTAAATCCACTAAGTGAATTAGCAAACACACAAAATGGACATCTGAAGTAGCACTCGACACTTAAAAGCATTTTATGCCACCAGAAAAGTGGCTCTTAAGACCCAGACGAGTCCACAAAGCAAACAAAAGCCAACCAATTCTCATGGGCAGCACAAGATTCGATTGAGATATTGTTGGTCATTTCTCACCCCTTGAGGTGATATCCAAATTCTTTTTATTGAATTCTTTGAGAAAATAGTTTCCTAGCTGGAAAAGGGGGTTGTTTGTTGAGAGCTAGAGACCCCCTAAAGCTAATAACGGCCGGGTGTCCAGGGAGGTGTTTCACAAAGATCCTAAGTAGAACTTAACTCTAAGTTGGACTTAAAAAGTATGGACAGCCATTAGCATCTTTGAAAATATTTTGTAAAAGTTATTTTGAAAGGCATTAATTGTTTATTCAAATTATTCATATTTTCTATCATCAAGGAGATTTCATGTTCTGGATGTGGAATTTATAAAAAGTCTAAAATACTTGAATTTCTGCTTTTGAATATATTTCATTTTAAGACTCCAATGGCTGTCCATACTTTTTAAGTCCAACTTAGAGTTAAGTTCTACTTAGGATCTTTGTGAAACACCCCCCAGCTTTCTGGCTTTGTCCACCATTCACAAAAGGCATTTAACTCCGGATAGATGACGTGTGCTAGGAGAAGGATTAACTATAACTGGTAAAGGACGTAAAGAGTTACAAGCAGGTACATCAATCAATTAACGGCATAATTGAATGGGAGGGAGTTATCTGCAAAATTTCAATTACTGAGTTTTTTTTATAGATTAGAGAAAGAAGAATATTAGATAGCAATCTCGCTGTATTGTATTAATTTTGTTGAAATTTAGTTTTGACCTAGCAAATCATTTGAAAGAACTTCCAAAAAAAAACTTGGATTTATCTTTTGAATTGAATTAATTGTATACATGTACATATTTCTGTCCAATTTGCCAATTGGTTTGACCTAGTAAAAGTTTAAAACATTAGGAATCCTTCTTGTTTTAGCTTACCATTGCAAAGTTGCCCGAAGAACAACACAGTGAATTGACCAATTAGCCAATTTGAGATCCACATACATGTGTGCAGTAATCTCAACTTCCCAACATTTTTAACTTACTCCAATTTCTTTAAAACTTGCAGTAAGTCCTATTTTCACAGAGTATTTCTCTTTTTTACTCAACTTGTTTTTAATGCAAGACTTGCATCACCCTTTAATTACCATTTCTCTATTAAGAAGAAAATAATAAAGACTGGACAATAAATAAAAGGGTAGCTTTCTGGCCTTGCTTGCTATGCTTGCCGTCCAGAGTCTCACCACAGTCTTCTGGTGGTCTTTCTCGCATTACCGTCCCCTGCAGTAATGGTCCTTTGTACAGAAGTATTAAAGCACAAGTTAAGTCAGTCTTATCTAAAACTCTTGATGGATAGGTGGGTTCTCTCCTACTGACTGTTCCATTTGGCAAGCTAGCTGAAGTTCTGGGGCCGTGTGAGTTTAGGACCAATTATAGCCTCTGTGAGGTGTATGAATAAAGACAGGGCTTGTGGTGCGTGTGCACTTTTGAAAGTAGAATAGCGAGAAATAGATTTGTGTTATTTGCAAGCTTTTAGCCTGAGATCTGACAGATGTGGATGTAAGTTTTGTATGTCAAATGTCTAATGGCTGTACTATTGACTAAAGTATACTGTAATTGCTTTTCTATGTGTATCTATGTCCAGTGTAGGGAATAATGAAAAGAGAAGAGAAGGGTATTTTTTTGTCTAGTGGATAAGTTATTGGACTCTAGAAAGCATGTCTTTTTGCAAGGCATTTATCTTCATTTGCCACCTTATACCCAGGAGATTAATGGGGACCTGTTAGGATGACGAAAACCTTTGTGTTAGTAATTGCCATACATGTATGTCCTCACAGTGACCATACGGTACATGTAGGAATACTCCCTAGGGAGTGGAGATGGTGCATGAATGAAGTCGGTGACCGGTGTTATAATATCTGTAAAGCGTTTCGTATTAAGCGATATATAAATCCAGATTATTATTATTATAGCCTGGTTGATTTGAATCCCAGCAACAGCACTAACATCCTTTGGCAAGAAAATAATCTATTTTTGCCACTCTCAACCCAGGTAATGTAAGAGGGCACTGGTACATGTAGGAAGTAATTCCTTGAATCAAGATTCAGTGCCTTATCTGAGCAGCTAGCAAAGCTCTTTGGAAACACATAGAGACAATGCTAAATTGTGATAATATCTGCTATATGAAATATTAACAGTAGAGTATAAAATATTTGTAGTTAATAATCATGTAGGTTTTGAAGTTGATCATAATGTCAAATGATTTTTTTGGATTTCGTTTTTTTTTTCTTTCTTCTTGAAGAGTATATAGCTGAACATAAAAGATAAAAGTACAAATCCACAAAGGTTATTCAAATTCAAGTTTATTGCCAGCAAAAATCTGCCGATACAGCCAGCCAAAAGGAAAACAAATAATAACAAAAGCTAACTGTAACTTCACAAATAGAACCCCTTGACCGCGACTCTATGAAATAGAGTTTGTTGTTTGTTGTAAAAGCGTCACAATTGTGGTGTTTCTTGAAGCTCCAGATCTGGGGGATTATCCGAAATGTGATATGAGCAAAAATGAAAATTGTATAATAGGCCTATTCTTACCCATTTATGGAATATAAGATTTAAGGCTGGAGGGTCTAAATTGTGGCCTCATTTGTGATTGATTTGAAGTTTTAAAGGCTTTTTCTTCTGAGTCAACACAATTTTATTTCCTTTTTGTTTAGGAAGTGCAATCGTTGGGAGGAAGTATGGCATTGGCGAGGGGGGGATTTTGCGGCGAAGGAGAAGTGCAATGAATTTTCTTCATTTTTTTAATTGGTGTAATTTGTATATGACAAAGAATTGTAGAGACCTGTGATAGATGAATTCATCTTGAACTTGAAATATTACAGAATTTTGACAGTTACAGATACTAGTTTGTATTTGTAAAGGTTGTATGAGGACTCTACATTTTCAAATCTTATCTCTTTTCGTTTTCTCCATCTCTCGCTATCTTTACCTCCTTTTGTCACCTGCTTCCCCCTTTCTTTCTTTATCTTCCTTCCTCTTTGTTGTATCTTTTTCTTTACTTCCTCATTTTCTTTCTCTCTTTCTCTATCCATATTTCTCAATCTATTCCTTTCTGTCTCCTTTAACCACCTCCTCCCCCCCCCCTCTTTCTTTCCATCTCTCACTGACTCTTTCTCTTTCTCTTCATTCATCTTGATTTTTTGGTCCTCTTTCTTTCCCATTCTCTCTCTCTCTCTCTCTCTCTCTCTCTCTCTCCCTCCCTCCCTCCCTCCTTCCCTCTCTCTCCCACCCACTTACTCTGCTCTCTCTCTCTTTTTATGTATTTATGATTTTTGTTTCTTCTTCTCTCTCCTTCCCAGGTCCTGAATCTGCACCAGAGTCCCAATCTATCCAGTCCAGAGGTGGAGCTGATGACTATGAGCTTCGGTTCTCCATCTGCTACCCTCAACCTGAGTGGAATGAATTTAGATGATTGAGATTTTTACTAAATATCTTAAAGCTTATCTGTACTAGTTTATAGGACGGAAATGTGGTTATCTCATCAACTCAGCTCTCAATTAGCATATGAAAAAGAGGATCATGGGGGACCAATGGTCACCGATCAGGCATTGTTTTCTATATAGAGAGAGCAAGTAGCTACAATTAGGACAGTGTGACTTAAATTCCCTATCCTCTTCTCACTCTTTTTTTTCTTATATTCTTTATCTTTCTCACTTTCTTCTTTTCCTTGTTCTCCTTCTCACTTTCTTCTTAACCTTTTCCTCATTTGAGTCTCTCTTTGTTTTGTTCTTCTCCTTCTCTTCTCTCACCAGCTCTTGCCTTTCTTTCTACAAAATCCAGCCCAGCATAAGGCGACATGACATGTCACTTTTGCTTCTCTTCTATCTTCAAACTGAGTGGAATGAGTTTAAATGATTGATGTTGAACTCAATAAACCACTCCCCCTTCATTATTCAATGAATAAATTACCCTCAGCAGTTATTATATGTCATGGAGGTGCTGTAGTATAGTGGTTCATTCACTTCACTCTCAATTGGTTGAGGGTTCGAATCTCAGCCCGGCACAAACGTCCTTTGGCAAGACGTTGATCCACATTTGCCACTCTCCACCTAGGGTGCAAATGGGTACCTGACAATTGCTGGGGTAATAATAATTGCAGGGTCCTCAGGAATAACAGCGTTGGTGCTGATGAAACTTATCTGGATAAATAAAATTAATATTAATAGCATCATTATGTCATCACACTTCCTCTATATTGGTCAAATTATGTGTCTTTAAAAGTGATAAAAACTAAAATTTTGCTTCACCCCATATTCTTATATCAACGCTAGCGAAGTTGATCAATAATTCTGTGCAGAACAAGTTTTAACAAAGTGGAATGCTTTTCTTGAAAAAGCTACAATAGACCACTGTTAACCTAAAATGAGATGTACCGTGTGTTGTCTTAACATACTGAACTATATATATGTGAACATGTATGTCAATATTTTGAATAGGTTTATTTTCATTATAACCAAGAGACAAAATACAAGCCCGTACAGAACTTAGTTGAAGCAGACTGAATACTTTTCTTGAAATAACTACCTTTTATGTCTGGAGTATGCCTAAAATAGTTTAACTCTTTTTGAAAGTAGGAAATACAGTATAGAATATAATTGTGAATATGTTTGTTTCTCATAGTAGCCAAGAAACAACTTTTGTGTATATACTTGTTTTTTAATAATATTTTCTTATTTGCTTTTCTTAGAATAAGCTAATTACAGTGCAATGATAGTATTTTTAAAATGTCACAATGTACACATTTTAGAAAACGTTATTAATATTTGTACATTATATATATTTCTTGACTATAATTGGTCAAACTTGTAGGTGATTTATTTTCAAGATGTGTCCACCATGAATTTAGAGAATAGATTATTTTTGTATGATTTTAGAACGTATTTGTTTATAACACATACAGTATTATATAAAATCTGTACTTTTAATTTGCAATTAGATACAATTTTTAAATGTTTATAAACTATTCGAACATTTCAAATGTGCATGCATATGCAAGAATGTAAGTATTTGGTTGGAAGTACACTGTAGAGTTTAGAATGCATGTACTTTTCTCTCTGTTAATTGTCACAATCCTTTTACTGCACCACTTAATTGAAAACAATTGGATACTACTAATGATGTAATTTGTAAGCTACTATGCAGACCTGCCAACCAGTACGATTTAGTCGTATTTAGTACGATTTTTAGAAGCAAATACGACAGTATTTTTAAATTGGTGGTGTTTTTGTGTATGTGTGCCATTTTCAATGGCAAAATGCCCATTCTGTCCTATAAAGTATCCTACAAGCATCTCACATCGGCAATTTTGGGATGTTCATTGGTTCATCGAACACACCAGTCGTGACGAAATCATGCATATTCAACCAACGATCCTTTAAAAAATTTCTTCCTGTTTGTAGGAACTGTAAGAGGCATTGTTCCACGTAACAGTCCGTGTTTATTTTTAAGAATACAACTTTTGTCAGTAAAATACAACTTTTGGGATTAGAGAATACAGTTTTTGAACTCCAGGGGTTGGTAGGTCTGACTATGTACATGTACAGTACATGTCTAATTTTACCATTCCATTCTGCAAATTCCTGTAATATTTCTTGGAAATTATTCCAAAGTATTGGATACAAAATAAGTGTGTAGTGTAAATACTGTTGTGTTTAGTGTGGTTTATAGTGTAAAGGTTATCTGAAATGGTTTATATGGACAGAGGAAAGATGTTTTTGTTCCGCTACACAGCTGTTAGCAGGAGTAATAATTCATGTACTAAAAATATGTTTGTTTAGTTTTACTTTGTGTTTTTTATTGACCCTGCCGGATGTGAAAAGTGAAATAGATTAATTATATATGAACTGAAAGATTATAAGCCGTAGAGTACAATAATATCATTTACATGCTTTTTAGTGTCTGTCAGAGCAGGGATATGTGAGTTTAAAGGTAACAGCTCTCTGAAAACTAAAAATGTAAAGCTTTTAAAATTTACATTTTTATGCCTGATATTTGTTCTTCGTTCATTAAGCTTTTCATGGATATAAAGATGTATTGTAATCGGATAGGGTCTTTAATTTATGAATTTTAAGAACATAGAAGAATAATCCCTGTGCAGTCCTTTAAACGTATTGTAGTTTGTTTAAGCATGTATGAAATTGAATTGACCCTTATTGGTCTAAGTTATATGTAAAATTACTTTCACTGTCACTTGTTACACTAAGATTCGAAGGGGAAAAACAATTATTTTGTAGCTTTGCATGAAATATCAAAGATCAGGGACAATATCTCATACTGTACATTTTTTCCCTGCAATTATTATGTTACAACATATTATCCTCTGTCGAATGTTTAATATGGGCAAATTTTATACCATAAAAATGATCATTAAGTGGTTTGGAGATGAGAATTACACTAACTAAGACATTTTTAATGAGTTTATACCACCACCCCCCTCCCCTTCTTTCAAATTAATGTTTATTAATATTTTGTTATTTAATTTTATTTATGTTATCATGTAAAAGTTAAAGGTAAAGACCAGTATTGGAAACGCCCCAATTTCAAAAAATGAAATGGAAGCTCTTATTACCAATCATGTGAAAGAATATGTTTTGACTAATACATGATGATAACAATTTTGCCGGGAAACCGCCTACTAATCGATATATTCGGTAAATTAGTTTATCTACATGGTCTGTGAGAGATAAACGCATGTGTCGTGCACGTGTGCGTATAGTCCCATAGACATCTTTCTGTGTACAGTGCTTGTTACTTTACGAAGACTGGCCAGATTTCTTTATCATTTTGATGATCCCAGAACCTTGCAGTACACACCAATACTTATATGCTAGATGATCAACCTTTTCTGATCGATTCCACAACGTTTCTTTCACAATGCAATCGCATGACCATAACTGGTCTTTAGAGGATGAATTTTAACATCCTTCGTGGATTTAACTGTCTGTGTAAATGACGAGTATTATCTTTATTATGCATGCTTGCAGATTTGCCAAAGTAAAATTGATGAATTCATTTGTGATTAAGATTGTATGTACATGGTATGTAGGTATAAGATTGCACTAAGAGATTAAGTTAAGTTGACGGTAATTCGGGTATTTCATCATGTCACAATTAAGATTTTAGCTACAGTATGTGGATCTTTGAAATTCAATGTAACTAAAGTTCTGTAAATCTATTATTATGTGTGCTTAAATCTTTGCCAAAGCAATGACCTATTTTTAATGAGAACATACATGCCAACTGTTCAGATTAAAGAGGAACATTCCTCTTTTTGGGAGAAGATAATTATCATTTTAATGCAGGTGTTCCTCTTCCTGTACAAATTTGTCTGTAGTATTGAATAGGAGAGTTAGGATTGTTCCTCTTTTTTTTTTAAATAGCATAATTTGTACAGATTTCTGATTTTCAAATGTTGGCATGTATGTGAGAACATTCTTCTTCTCTATTGTTCAAATTCTAAATAAGTGGAGTTAGAATAATTAAGGATAATTATTGTATCTTATCATGTCACAAAATGAAATGCATTTAACAATTCATATACATTTTTGTTCAGCTTTTTCGCCGCTTTCACTGAAATGCAATTGATTACAAATGCCAATGGTTGTTTTGAGTCTCATTTCTAGTCATGTGACCTCCATCTTTTCACATCATTTTCGTAAAGACTTTCGAGAAATCTGAGACCCGTTTAACAAAGCCCTTTTTCAATGACGAATGACAACATTCAGTGGTGCGGTTCTTTTGGGGGTGATGGTGTTGTGTTTGGATGGTTGTTTGTTTGTGTGTATGTATGTATGTATGTTTGTTTTTTGTTTTTATATTGTATTGGACTGTTTAGATTTGTTGTTTGGGACGGGTGTCTTTGTTTTGTGCCGAGTATGCCAGACCTATATGCGTATACATGTATAACATTCACTTTTTTTCTTGCTCTCTCTCTCTCTCTCCCTCTCTCTTTCTCCCTCCCTGCTCTTTTCATGATTTCTTCTTCTCCTACTCTACTACTTTTTCTCCTTCGTTCCTAAAGGAATACATGTAATCTAAAAAGAGATTTCTCTCTCTCTATATATATATATATATCTTTTCTCTTTCCTTAATGCTATTTCTTGTCCACTCTCTCCATCAGCTATATATTTCTTTTCATTCATCTGGACATTCTTCCTGTCTTCTATTTTTCTTCTTGAGGAATGTTCGAAAAATAGATTTTGGTGGTAGCCTCGACCGTGACCCTCTTTCGTCCTATTTCTCTGGCTCTCTCTCTCTCTCCGTAAGCTCGTAAATCGTTCGAGTTTTCCACAGCTTCGTTTGAAATCCAAATATCTGCATTGTTTTGTTTCCAAACACGGGGTGCCAAAAATCCCACGCACAAAAACTAAAAGGTGGAAAGATCCGAGGAGAAAATGGGTCCCCCTTCTTCGAACTTTAAAGGTCCGAAAGGTTGACGGGGTATTGGTAAAACGTCATTATCAATAACATGGTTAAAGGAAACCTTAATAGGTGGCTTCCTGTTAAACATTAAAAGAAAACAGACAAATCACAGAAGCCGATCGACTGGTGAAGGTTTTGAACAAATCAGACGAAGAAAATAAGACATTTGTGATTTTATTTTTATTTTAACGAAGTTGTTATCATTATAATGAGCACTTCAAATTGGCTGAATCGGTAATGTCACTGTGATGAAGTGCTGGACGACTCTTCCATTTGTTTCAAGACACAAAAGAACTAAAATGCCAATTTAATCAAAATGTACGACCCAGTGGGTCTTTTTCTTTTAGATGAACCCTAATAATATAATATCCATACAATATTTTGAGTATCGCTCCAAGGAAGAAGGCGCTTATTGGAGAAAAACATGTTTGACATGTGTGTACAGGACGAACGGTAGAGTCTGTTGTCCGTAGCTACTTCACAATCCACTGACAAAATTGCCAACTTGAAATTCGCATAGATATAGTCATAATTTCATAACACTCAAAACTTTCTTATTATTCTATGATTTATTTCAAAGTTTTGCATGTTCCTGCTTTCAAAGTTTCATACGAACAAATATTTACAAAGAAAAGGTTGGATTGCCCTCTAAAGGTCCTAAAAGTGGGCATGCTAGTAGAGGTAAATGTCTCTATCGCTAATGGTTGCAGTAACGGGAAATATTAAAGCTACACCGGAAATCATACAGTGAAGCGACAGCATTTGTAGACTTAACTCCGTGGTACACGAAGCGTAATTTGCCTGACGTAGGGACTGCGTCAGCGACTTTGTCGCCATCGATGCGCCTTGCGAGAGTGACATCATTTTGTGAATTCAGTACACACATTGCGCTGGGTTACTAGCGTGTCACCGGTGTGTGTTATCCACCGTTTTAAGTTTGATTAGACATAAATATATAATAACGCAATCGAAATGATGCTTCGAAAGTTATAGGCATATAACACCGGTGAAAGTGATTATAGTTAGCTCAAGTAATTAAACGCACTGACTTGCATTGTTCGTTTTGCATTGACTCATTTTACGATTTCGCTCTCGCATGGCGAGTCAAAGACCATGGGAGACGCTGACGCAAGGTAAATAGGTACTTTTCGATTTGCGTGGACGTGTGACTTCCTTTTAAGGCACTGGCAGTCACGTGTGCCGTCCTTTTAAGGCACTGGCAGTCACGTGTGACGTCCTTTTAAGGCACTACCAGTGCCTTAAAAGGATGTCACACGTTGCAGTCCACGTTCTCGTCGTGCAAATCGAAAAGTCACTATTGACGCCACGACTGCAACTTCTACAATGTATGTGCATACGAAGCGTCATTTCGATTGCGTTATTACACGCGCTAATCAACTCTAAACATCTGTATTGTTCATTTTTCAGTCTCATTTTGCACAAATAGCACTCTCGCGTGATGCGTCAGAGCTAGTACTAGTACTAGTCAGTCGTTGACGCAACCCTACGTCAGGTGTGACTGGTGTAGCAATGAAAGCAGATGGCCTTGATTCGTCATTTTTATATCTTTCACAAAGGGAATGAGCAAGGTTGACTAACTATTTTCTTAATAATATATTATTAGTTTTGTTGAGTCACTCATCAGCTTTTTATCAAAACTTTCGTTTCTTTGGAAATTCTGTCCAAAATCATTCCAGATTCACCTTGGACCTCTTACTGTTCCCTACTTTCCCCCTCCCACCGCCCACATACCACATTTACTTGTATTCATTCAAATTCAATAAACATGGCTGTATGAGTCAACTGCACTTTCTTTTATTCTCTCTCTTTCTTCTACTCTCTCTCTCCCCTTGCCATCGTCTTTCCGTCCCTCTTCTCATCGCCTTAAATATTCTGTTTATAATTGTGTTTGATTCATTTTTCTTTTTCTTTTTTATCCAGCTTAATAACTCATCATTCTTAGCTATTATGTTCTGTAATTTTATTGACATTTTCACTTCATACTATTTCTTGCGGCTTAGTTTTATGTATTCAATCCACATCATAATAACAGTTGAACTTGTTCCTAATATCTTATACTTCTGTCCACAAATCCCACAACATGTCCTTATATTCCTTCATTTTATTCCTTTATTTGTGTTGGCTGTCACTCACGTTTCTACGCTCTTCGGAAGCAACTGTTACCGGAGAGTTGCGGGTTCACGCCACTTTTGTTCTCCGCTCCCCTCCTAAGCCGCTCTCAAAGCGGTCCGGATGTTTTTAGAGCGGCAAGCGTCTGACACTTTGTAACGAAATTTCGCTTTTTTAAAGCGATTTATTTCGTGTTGCCCCCCCCCCCCCCTCTCTCTCTCTCTCTTTCTCTCTCTCTCTCTTTTTCTCTATCCCTATACTTCACAATATCACTCTCTCCATCCCGTACATGATTGTATCCATTTTGTCTTCCTTTTTATAATCATTCTCTCTTTATGTCCATCCTCTTTCTCTCTCTCTCTCTCTCTCTCCCCATCGATCTCTCCCTCTCTCTCTCTTTCTTCCTCTCTCTTTCTCCCTCTCCCTCTCTCTCTCTCTCTCTCTCTGTCTCTCTCCGTGATTTCCTTTTCCTCGATCTCCATATATTTTTTCTTCTCTCCCCCCCCCCCCCCGCCCCCTGTTTCTGACGTTACCAACCAAATCTATGCCGTTTGCCATCGTTTTAAACAAATTTCACTTATTAAATCATTATGAATTAAAAGCAATTAAGATTCACAACGATATTACGAACACAATTTGCGTCAACGTACAACAAATCAAATTGTAATTTCTGATCAGTACATTTTTAACCCAGACGAGACGCAAAGGTACAAAAATATGTCATTCATTCTCTGGTTAGGTCTCTCTTCTCGACCTTGATCAATTCCTCTGCCGTGTTGATCATCTGTGAATAGCCCAGCAGGATACGTCAGGTATGCCATTATCCTGCGTCTTTTAGTTTGGTCCGCCCTCCTGCATTCAAGCCACAATACAGCGCTTGACGCGTGATAATCGCTGAGAAATCGCACAAAAACTTTGCCGATGTTTGTTCCAACCCACCTTACGTGTCTATCCCTCCTCCGACTACTGCTGAACTCAAAAGTAGAAATTGGCAAGGGCGTACGACGGCCTTTTTCCTTCAAATTGAGGCGGCATGGGCAAATACACCCGATTTCGCCATGTTGCGGATTGTAGAGGGGGGGGGGGGGGGGGGTCGGCGTCTCCCAAGTATTGACTTCCTAGTATTTCAATTTGTTGCCCAAATCTGAGGTGACTGTTGCCCCCACGGTGATTTAGTGGGAATTGTGGGAGGGGGATCTGGGCATTTTGTTGCCCACTGGTACAAAATCATCTTTCAAATTGCCGATATAATAGATATAATTTTCTTTTTAAAGCTAGAAACAATAATAAAATAGCATAGGCCTAATAATAGCCGACTTTGCCGAGACAACGGTAGAGAAAGAAATCATTACATTTGTACGTATATGTGAAAAACCCGCGGTACTGATTTACAAACAGAAATTTCGAGGGGGAAAGATGCCCCCAGCAGCCCCCTCCCCGCCCCATCTATGCGACCCGTTAACAAACCACTGTCAACTGGTCTGTACTTTAGAACTGATTCAGTGGTCTTTATGAAATCATCAAAGAAATGAAACTGTTTATTTTCTGTGAGAGGAAGGAAAATATTGCTACAGTCGGCATAATGATGGACCTCCTCCCGTTCTATTAAAAAGGGGGCCAGGCCTGGCTGAAGAAAAAAAGTTTAGAACCATCTTTGGTTTGAGAATCAGCGTGTGTATGAAAGGAAGGACTCGTTTCCTTTCGTTCTAAATGAGGACAAAAGGTGTGAATCCTGACACTTTATAATCCGACAAATATTTAGATTCAATCCTCGGCGACAATAAGATATGATAAAGAGAGATGCAGAGCGTGAAATCAGATTTTCGAATGCAATCATTATGCGTTTTATCTGTTGAGTCATGAACTTACGTTTTTGAGGAAGATCTGTTACCGTATGCACGTATTATGATTGTGTGTGCGCTGCCGGTTGTTTCTCCGATGGAATCATTGAATGTTGGATTAACTCCTCCATTTTGTGTCAATTCGTCGTAGTTATGCTCTATTTCTTGCTTAGTTTAATCCTATGAAAAATTCTATGATCAGTCCACCATCCCATAATGACATGATCCAAACACTAATACAATTTGGGCCACTTACTCGACCACGTTTGGTTCGATTACATTTTCAAAACTAAAACTTTTTGTTCTTAAATCAAAATATAAAGGTGCCGAGGAGTGACTACTTTTTCAAAATTTCAGACAAACACTGTTCATGATAGATTCAATGTTTATGGTGTTGGATCCAGCATGTTCAAAGTGTTAATCTATTATTTTGACAAAGCCCTCTTAATTGGTGATTTAACATTTGTTGTTAAGAGTGTAAGACAAACATGGAAAACTCCCAAACATATAAAGGATAATTGGCTTTGTTTGCTATAGCTACATGATTCGCCCACATTTTTCTGTACGCCCACCATTTGAAATAGGTTAACCTTAATCCTTAACTAGGTGACATAAAGGACAGATTTGGCAAACAGCTACGAACATTCAATTGGAGGGAATCGGTAAGGAGTTACTAATAATACCTTACAAAATGACACTGCCACTATATACAACGTGGTTTCGAACCAAGGGCCGCGAGTTGCAAGACCACCCTGACCACTGAGCCATTAGAAGTGCCATTGCCCGTGTAGCGGGTATAGAAATTGTGGTTTTAGAACACCACTTAACCAAACATCTACAAGGCCACTGTATTGTCCATTTTATGTACATCAAACATAAGCCAACTGAATGAATGAAATGTAATGTAATTTCCCATTCCCAGTAGACAGTCAGTCTAAAATCTTCCTTTTAACAATTCTCCCAACCCGTAGAGACATAAAGTACATAATGGCAATCAAACAACAATTTTGGGATTACAAGTTTTCCAAATCGATAATACTAAATCGTTGATAAAGGATTAATAACATAATTGTTATTAGACCGGTAGGGAATGTCCAAATTACTCTAATAGGACATCATAGATTGTATGCGTCCTTCTTTACTATGTCTGCCCATTAGTCTAATTATGCTCTAACGAAGATAGATTACTCATCGGCAAGATAGAAAATTTGTTGACTGTTGTGCATTTCTTTGGGCTGCTAAAAAATTGCTTATAATGCAATGCGAGAGCTTTATGTATGTGATCTCGGTTCCTTCTTCTTCTTCTCCTTCTTCGTCTTCCTCATCATCTTCTTCTTCTTCTTCTTCTTCTTCTTCTTCTTCTTCTTCTTCTTCTTCTTATCCCTCCTCCTGCTCTTCATTATACTCCTTGTCTATTTCTTCTTCTCCTTATTCGTCTTCCTCTCCTCCCCCTCTTTATTATTCATCTCCTTTCCCTCTTTCTTCTTCTTCTTTCCTATCTTCTTCACCTTCATTCTTTCTTTTCCTTTTATATCCAATCGGAAATTACCTGCTACCAAACTTGCTTCTTAGGTCATGCCTCAATGTTTTTTTTTTTTATGTATTGTTTTTTTAACGAGAAAAATATAATTCGATCTGAACTGTATTCATAACCCCGTCCTTTACGTTGTAAAAAAAGTAAATTTTCTTTTCCTCTAATGGAATGCTGACACCCCCCCCCCCCTCCCACTCTCCCTCTTAATATACAGTTCAACCCAGAGACGTAATATAAAGCTTATATCTCATACAACACGTTTCGATGCACATATTTTCCAACGTCTTAGTTTTGTTAACAAGTTTAAAATTAGGTTTATATGTTTGAAGAAGTATGTTCAATAAAGGCTAAATTTCATTTCATGAAAATTGATTTTAAGAAAATTAATATCCTGAACAAACTACAAAAGTGAGTATATCGCGTCTCCAACTTTTTTAAGCGAAAATAATCAAATTCATTTTAAGAAAATTTGATTTAGAAAAAGAGCTTGCAGCAGTAATAGCATTACAATTCTCACAATTCTACATATTACATAATAAAAAGCCAGCTAAAAGCCAGCACACCCCCTTTATCGTTGAATACTTTTTTTAAATCACTTTATTTGACAGCAGTTACGTTGTAAGCTGTATTGGCGTATATTAGAGTATAGGTGCAACTGGGGGGGGGGGGGGGGGTACCGGCCTTCCTCCGGTAAGAGCAGTATCTAGTAGTTGGGTATACCTGCGAATTTTAAGGAAATATATTCATACTTTGTTCAAAACTGTTTATTTGTTCATGTTTTTAAAAACTATTGATTTCTCTAAAAAAAGAGGACTAAATGAAAGAATAACATAAAACTTTGCCATATAGAGTGGGGGTGTGGGAGGGGTTGTAACTTATCGTTTCGTGCTTTACCATTCACGGAGGAAGGGGGAACACGCCTCTTCTTATATACCCCTTAAAATTGCTCTTTTGATGTGACAGTGTTTATGTGCTTCACACAAAGAGTTTTTATTTATTCAATCTTTTCATACCAAAAATGATAAATTTGACGTTTCCTAACATGCCTAAATAAATATCATAATGGGGAGAAGGGTGAAGAAGAGAAAGGTTGAAGCGTACAAAATGAATCTCTTCGAAACCGTCTTTTTACATTAATTACAAGTTACTTTCCTTCTTCGGTTTTGAATACCAATAATTAACTTCAACAACCTCATCTAAGCCTAATTGCAGTTATTTTGCCAGATTTCGACGTCTCACTTTGGTCTTTGAAAATAAAAGGCGACTGGTTTTGTCCCAACTGTCATATTGACACACTCTTGTTTGGCGAAGAAGAAAAGGAGCAAAGAAAATCTGCAAGAGATTTGACTGCCCTACATGAGTGAACACGCAAACCTATCTTGTGAGTTGTGACTCTATTATGATACGCGAGGTTATATAGCTGCTATTATAACGCCACCGAGTTGAATTCTCGCTTTTTGAAGAAAAAGTGCGGATTTGTTTGCTTTGGGCAAACGTCTAAACCTTCTTCCGAAAAGGTGTTCTATTATTTCCCTTTCTCCGACTTTAATTTGACTCGAGTAGGTTAGCAAACTGAAGGCATCTCGCCTCGCAGTGTGAATCAAGAGCAATTAAGACGAGGAAAGAATAGGAAAGAATAGATTGCAATCAAGTGGGTCCGCGAACTTAATTTATTTTGCTGTTCCTTTGTCGCATCGGGTAAATTAGGGTCATTTTTGTGAGACGGAGAGGCTATTATTACGTCGTCAGTTTCTTGAGCCCCACTGCAAATAGACGACTTCGTATGGATTCACCGACAGTCCGGCAGAACACACAATCGTTGACTTCACAAATTGAAATTAATGCCTGATGTGAACGCGGCCTCGCATGATAGGTTCATGATTTGTTCAGAAGTTTTGTTTGGGCATTCGTGCGCGCGTCGAACCTTTGCCGTAATTTCCTTGTCGTCGTCCGTTCGCTCGCGCCGCTCCGGAATCCGGCTCGCTTCCGTGCGCACAATTTTGTCATAAATTGCAGACGATGAAATAATTTGTGAGAATTTGTGACTTGGCGCTCATGGAAGTTCGGACCAATTACGGAGCTACTTTCGCTTGCGGCAGGTGACTTATTCTTAAACTTGAACTTGTTCATGAAAAGGAGCTCTCAAAACTTGGTGCTGGAAAGATATTCTCCCTCAGCGATTTTACAGAAGCCCGAATCAAGTTGGGATTGGATGGCACTCATTGTCTGGTTGTACTGCTGACGTGAATTAAGTAAACATTTATCTGTTTTTGTATTTGATTTGTTTGATTATCAAACCAGCGTCATTCAAGTGTTCCATTAAGGGCAGGGGAAATTGTGAATCGTTTTGCGATTGCCTTCATCACAGACATCACTCGACAAAGAATAATCTCTGTAACATTTGGATGATTTTTATAGAAACAGTCAGATAACCATGGGATTTTCGACGTTTCTCCTCTTGGCGGTTGTCGCCGGAGTTCTACTCGTCAACGTCCCCGAAACTCTGGCGGCAAGGCGTGATCGCCAACAGCAGCAGCAGCAGCAGCGGTGTCAACGAATCAAGACCCCGCAATGCAAGGACGTGGGACTACCTTACGAGCGGACAGTGTTCCCCAACATCTTCGGACAAGACAGCCAGAAGTCGGCCAAATCAAGCCTGAAAAAGTGGGAACAGATTATCGAGACCGGTTGCTCAGCCTATATTCGACCCCTTCTCTGTGCAGCTTTCGTCCCGGCCTGCCCCCGTAAGAGTTCGCAGACACTGCCCCCATGCCGCGAGCTATGTATGAAGGTAAGTCGACACCAATTTTTTATATTTTTTACAGAATGATTGACCTTGGAACACCAAGCGTGGTGCTAAGTTCGTGATCTTTGGAAGATTTTTGTTTTAGAAATTGATCAGCTCTTTTCGCGGTATAATGGCATGCTACGTCTATTTATCAAACTGATAAAGGACTAAATCTCCCGTTTAGTCAAAGAAAATGACAGTAAACAGGGCAGAAAAAAGGTAATTACCGTCATGAGTGAAGTCGTTTAGCAATCAATGTAACTGATAATCTTTTGATTATCGTCCGTCTATTCTTAAGTACACGGCTACAACTATTTGTGAACATAATTTATTCACTGCACGATTTCACGAATGTTATTTGAAGGCTGTGATTCATAGCTGGTGTGTGCGAGAATTTCGTTTATAGTTTTACATTTTGCCGTCATCTTTTCACACAATAATACTAATCCTGACGACAAGCTGTCAAAGAGACATTTTGACACTAAAATCTTTTTGATTGACAGTAACCGACAGAGATCCAAGTAAGATCAAGAGGCGTTGCATATTGTAAATGTTAAACTTGATAATTAACTGTTCTCCTCTATAGTACAGAAGCTACAACACAACACTGGTATTTTTTAAATATAATTTCATATTTCAGAAGAGTATGTCCTAAGTTTTTCACTATATTTAAACAAACTTTCAAGTATGCCCTATTATTGTTCTCTATTTTTATTATCAAACAATTTTTCAGATTCTTGAAGATTGTGTTCTAGGTTTACAATTACTTTTGAACATACATGTATATCATTTGATCAGAAATTGATACGGAGCAACCATGCATTTCGCATCACTCTAGCTACTTTTGTACGCGGATGTGAACAAGGAGCTTTAAATATATAGAGAGAAAGAGAGAGGGGGAACGAGGGCGATATAGAAAGGGGAGGAGGAGAGAGAAAATGTAACAGAAGAGAAGAGAAGAGAAAGAAAGAGAAATAACCGTTAACTTTTGCTACTGTATTATGTTAATTTTTTTGAACTTTGAAGCGCCTGGAAACGATTATGTATAAGAGCGCAATATAAATGACTTTGTCTTAATCATCATTATTATAAGAGAGAGAGAGAGAGGGTTAAGAATAATTTGATGTCGTTCATCATACTTTGTTAACAAATCTCTGGTATGTTGGTTCGGGATCGTATTTTAAAACTATACACGCTAAATGTAACATCATCAGGGGAAATAAATGAAATATTCATGAAAATTTCATTACTCAATAAAAAAAAAGGATTCAATGAAGAAAAAGAAAAGCAAATGTCAATTTTCGTGCCTTTTATAATTATGTACAATCCTATTTGTTCTCTGCATAGATTTTATTATAAAGGCAATACGAATCAGTGACGAGCCGGTTATTTCAGACACATTTACGAGTAATGTCATATTCTCACCCTCGCTCGTTAAAGACATCGTTTAACAATGTTAAATCTGAAACGCATGGCTCTACGTGCTATCAGTGTCTGTGATATGGTGTAATATCGAAGCCCTACAAAAATTGCGCTTCAAAATGATCATGAAGTGCCCCAAAAAAGTAAAAATCTTTGAGTGACCGGTTTTACCATACTCATTTTACCCATGAGACTGTAGTGTTACGAAAACTGTTAGGAAAACGCAAAATTTAATTTCGATTTTCAATCACAAATATCTTAATCAGACATGCGATTTGTTTGTGAAAGTCATGAGATTTATGTATGACCCAGAGGTTTATAATTATGATTGCAGCATGAGCTAAATCAAGGATTTTTTTAAGGATCTCAGACAAAGTTACCGGATCCCTTTAAACATGAAATAAGACCTCTTTCGTTGCTCCCAGTTCAATCCGCCGTAAATCGCACTTCACAACAATTCATCATATTTCGATTATGGCATTATCCCTACAAGTGCGTAGGTCAAGAATAATGTACCCTTGTAAAGATCTTGATGATAAACCTCCCCACAAATGCTTCTTGTCCTACTAAAAGGAGAATGGCATTCATATTTTTTGTTTCACTGGGGTGGGGGGGGGGGGGGGGTGCTGGAGTATTGATAGCATCTTGTTGATTTTGTTTTGTATTATTCAATGGGATAAACGGACTTTTTATCGTTGAAAACGTTTTAAACATCATTATCTCATACATGTCTATACTAGTGATGAACACCAAAATGATCAACGATATGTTTATATTTTTTTTGAATATATACTGAGCGAGCATTTATAAATATTTCTGTCCATATAATTAATTTTCAGAGTCTGATATGTTGATTGATTATAATACAACGGATTCGTGTAGCGCGAATTAGTAGACGTATACTGCTTTTTGTATGTTCACTTGATCAGGGAGGTGGAAAATGCAGCACATGGCATAGCCAACATATTTAGTGTAGATTGGCGTACGTTCATGCCTAACAAAAAGGCACTAAAACATTGTCTTGGCTTCATACCCGTAACCAGGGGCGGCGATTTTAAAGGCCCTAACAAAATTAGTGAAACGCATCACGCGGCCAAGGATATGGACTGTGGCACAAATGCACCCAAGTACATTATTTACCCCTCTTCCAAGTTTATCCATTTCTAGATTCGTCATTGTTATACTACGTTGTGAATGCCTTGCAAAGAACTTCAACATAACGTTTTATTCAACATGCCCTTTGGTATGAGGGGGGGGGGGGCATTTCCTTTTGTTTACTTCCTACGAGTGAACTTCAGTATCAGCGGTTCGGGAGGGCTCGATCCCCTCCACCCCCCCTAAAAAAATATTTTAAAAATCAAGAAATACACCCCAAAAAGACAAAAATGATAATAATGATAATATTGAATTGAACATAATATTCAAGCCTCCACCCAATTTTCCTTGATCACAAACACAAATTCCCCCACCACCACCACCACCACCATCAGCTAAAATGAAGAGAGAATAAAAAATCTAGAACCGTGCCTGATTTCACTCACTATACTGTAGGAGTGTAGTCCCAGGTTAAGTCAATTCTGGTATGGGTCACATGTACCCTAAACTACGGAAGACCCAGAAGAGTTTTGTTGGGAGCTATACTTCAAGCCCATAATGTGACGGACTACTGTGTGGGAGTTTGGGAAAATCGTGACATTTTACACGCATCATGTCACAAAAAGTTTTTACAAATCTTTGATTGTTATGTTATTTTGTTGCTTTTTTTCACCTAGGTCTAGATATCACCACTTACCCTCTTAATATTTTGATGAAGGTGATTGTTGGGTCCCGCATGTGATTTGGAAAATAACTTGTTTTCCAATGAAAAATAAAATGTTTTGTAAGAATAGAAAATGTGTGGTGTTCTCGGGTGTTAACTATACAAAAGTATCCTCGATTTTGTTGCACTGTGAAAAATTTGGGCAATATTATTTCAACACTTTGCCCAACGTTGTGCCAATAGTCAACCCAACCATCTACTGGGCAATATTTTGCCCAGTGGTATTGGTAAACGTAAGTACCCTACTTCACACGTGCATAATTGTTTCGTATTTTGAAAAAAATTTGGGCAAATGTATGACCCTTCAACTGCCCGACTACGGTAGCCCACTTGTTGGGAAAATCTTGACCAGCTGTTGGGCAAAATACGAAAATATTGCCCAATAGATGGTTGGGTTGACTATTGGCACAACGTTGGGCAAAGTGTTGAAAAATATTGCCCAAATTTTTCACAGTGTGGCTACATAACTGAGTCAACGAATTGCAGGGGCATATGAATTTGCACCCCACCCCCCCCCCCCCCCCCCCCCCCCCGTCACTTCGCAAACAAATTTTGAAAAATAGACTGTAAAAGGTTTGGAAACTTCTTTTTCATTTTCTGTGATCTGAACTTGCAAATGAACAGAATAAGGGTACAGGCTATTGAACTTATTTAGCTTTGGCGCTCGGATATTTATCCAACCTAAACGTTTCTGACGCCCTCTCACTCCAAAGTACAATTAACTATCACTCAAACATCAATCACCAAAGATGAGTTCTGCGCCTCACACTCATCACAAATCATAGCGATTAATTTCAGTCCGTGTCATCACATTGAATGCATACAATTACGCGCTTTAATGCGCGGGGGTGAAGGCTGAAGTTAGCAATCAACTCGCGTGTCCAATTTGAGAAGGGTTTACAAACTGGAGCGCGTCGACAGATGAGGATGGAATTATTCGGAGATCACCATCTAAAAGGGTATTGGATGGTATAGCGTAACGGTGTCTCGAAGGTATTGGAAACGTTTACCTTTCTGCTCCACTGGGGACCGACTCTGATGGGTGGAGAGATAGGCACTTTAAACGCAATTTGTGAATCGAGACTAGATTTGTTAAGCTGGTCCTGATTTTTTGTTGTTTTCTATTAAACGTGACAATGATACGGCCTTCAACATAATCATAGGCATAGCATGTTAAAGTACAAAAAGTGCAACATTTCGAAAAGTTTGTAGTAAAAAATGTCATTGGGATGCTTATTTGCTGGACGAGCCTACATGTATTTGCTGAAACAAATGTTTCGTGTACTAGTAGGCTCTTTTGGAAAATAGTTGTATTTCAAGAAATCATGGACCTTTAAATGGGATAAAAATTAAATGATTCCTGTTCCTGCATTGGTGTCAAGATGTCGGTCTTTCTGATGAATATCACGCCACCTGCCATGGTAAAGTTTTTTTTTTTTTAAGAATATTTTGGGCCTAGACCTACCTACTTTCATCGCGATCCCATTTGTGCCCTACCGATTATGATCTTGATTCGTATTTCAAAGGAACAAAGCACGTTTTATTCTCCTTCTCTTTTCTTTCCCTTTCTACCATCCCATCCATATCCCTCTTATTCGCTCTTTCTTTTCCAAGCTCGTGTTATTTCTCTCCCTCTTTTCTTTTCTTTTTTCTGTCCATATTTCTCCCTGCCTCTCCATGTCTCTGTCTTCTCTCTCTCTCTCTCTCTCTCTCTCTCTCTCTATCTGATGATGATGATGATTTTTATTCGACAAGCTTCCAACATACAACAATATACAATAATAACAGATCAAAAATAAGTCAGCTTGAACAGGATAACCCACGAAAGCTCGAGAGCTTATTTCCAGTGGGGTCCCTTACAGACATGTATACAATTAATAAATTAAAATAGTAATATTTACAGACAGATAAGAAAATTAAAAGAACTACTTATTAAAGATAATAATAACAACATTAAACTGATGATAGAAATGATATTAAGTACAAGAAGAAAAAGAAGAAGGAGAAGAAGAAAAAGAGGAGAAGGAAGAAGAGGAAAATAATGATGAATTTGTAGAATTTCTATAACGTACGAAAACATAAGTATATACAACATGAAAAAGTATGAACCGACAGAAGAATAACAATTTCAATCATATAACATGTCATTCACTTCTCTTCTCTGACTGTCAAGTATTAGGTATTCCTTTAATTTCCTCTTAAAATGATCATAGTTTCCTATTTCTTTTACACCATTGGGAAGGGAATTTCCAATGTTTTATGGCATTGTAATAAAACGAATTTCCAATACTACCTACTCTTTCTGGTAAGTTAAAGTTGAATCGTCTATTTCTTGTATTATAATCATGTACGTCAGTAACAAGATCGAAGTTGGATCGAATATAATGATTCGACCTAGTATGATATATTTTATGCACGTGATGCAATGCGAGTTGTTTTGATCTTTGGTCGACTTCAAGAAAACCAGCTTTAGAAAGTTCGCTATAGCCAACATGAGTTCTTGGACCAGAACAGTTGATAAATCTCACCATTTTGTTCTGTATAATCTTCAACTTCTTTTGATCTGACTTGTTTATGTTACTGTACCATGCAGGGTTAGCATAGTCAAATAAACATTGAATAAGAGCAAAACAGAGTGTACGTCTTGCTTTTAAATCCATACAACTTTGATATCTGTACAAAAATTTCAGACGAGAATTTGCTTTTTTTACAACTGATTCTACTAAAGATGAAAATGAAATTGCGCTAGCCAACTCAATGCCTAAATACTTCACAGACTCTTTTCTCTTGATTGCTTGATTATTGTGTCTCACTTTGAATTCAAATGACTTTTTAGAACTACTTTTAGAACAAAATAAAATGCTTTCTGTTTTTCCCAAGTGTAAAGAAAGCTTATTATCAGTCATCCAATCGACACACGTAGACAGCTGTTCACTGAGCTTTTCCTCAATATATTTAGGATCAGGATTTGAATAGAGTAGTACGCTGTCATCTGCGTACAATAATAGTTTGAAGTCTTTTATACAAGTACACATATCATTTATATAACTTGAAAATAGAATTGGGCCTAAAATACTTCCCTGAGGAACACCGCATGTTATAGGCATTAGTTTGGAACGAATATCATGAATGGCCACTACTTGGTGCCGATTAGATAAGTAGGATCTGAACCAATCTAAACTTGCCTTATCAAAACCCATTAGTTGTAACTTCTTCAATAAGACGCAATGATTAACTGTATCAAAAGCTTTTTGCAGATCAAGGAGCACCATACCAACAAAGCGCCCTTGGGAAGTTTCTCTCCTCAAATAATCAGTCAAATGAATTAGACATGTTTCAGTCGAATAATCATGTCGAAAACCAGATTGAAATTCATAAATTATATCATTTTCTTTGAAGTATCTTTCAATTTGAACACAGACCGATTTTTCTAGAATCTTTGATGCTACGCTTAAAACACTAATAGGTCTATAGTTGCTAACATCAGTTTTATCTTTCTTTTTATAAAGTGGAGTCACTTTTGCTATTTTCATATCTTCTGGAAAAGTACTCGTCAAGATAGATAGGTTCATTAAGTAACTTAGAGGCTTAAATAAAACCTTCGCACCATCTTTTAGAAATTTAGCTGGAATCAAGTCTAACCCAGTACTTTTTGATACATTCAACTTACGTAACTCTTTGAAAACAAATTGTTCACTGATTGGTAATAACTCGAAGCTGTTTTCACGTACACCTTTTCTTTCGTAAAAGTCACGAATACAATCATTGTCTGCGCTGAAAAAGTCTTTGGAAAGGGGGAGTTTGTCTACTAATTTGGCAGCCACATTTGTGAAATGAGAATTGAATTCATCAGCGATGGCCATCTTATCATGACATAATTCCCCATCAATTTTAATGACAGATTCTTGTTCTTTTCGCTTCTTATTTTTCAATCCTAAGCTTTTTAGATTCTGCCAAAGTTTTTTCGAATCTTGTTTATTTTCTTCTATCTTGTTTTGTAAGTAATCGAGTTTAGCCTTTTTCACCTCTCTTTGGACCATATTTCTTAATACTCTGTATCTTTTATAGAGCTTCTCATCTTTTGCTCTTTTCCTCCATTTTTTGTATACTATATTTCTCTCTTGAATTAGGGAAAGAATATCTTTAGTCACCCAAGTTTCTGATCTTTGTTTTATTCTTATCCGTTTCAGTGGCGCTATCATATTCAAATTTGAGATAAAAACATGTTGAAATATTGACCATGCCTCATTTACATCTGTACAGTCAGTTATTCGTGACCAATCAACAACAGATAGTTGAAGATTGAAAGACTCTTCTGTATATTTTTCATGGATCTGATATCATTAGTCCTGTGATGACCTATAGCCAGTCTAACATTTTTCCGTGTACAGAAAGTAAAATAATGGTCGCTAATACCTAGATCAATGACACCACTTTGACTTATTTTATTTTCTTTGGTACAACCAACATGATCCAATAGAGAGGAACATGTAGGTGTAACGCGTGTTGCGTCTTTAATGAGTTGACTAAACCCATGAAGACTCAACAAGTCAATATATTTTTTAGCCAGTGGCGATTTGCGAAGAAGACAAATATTCATGTCTCCTAAAAGAATTATTTCGTCATCCTTCTTTAATGTATCAAGAATATTGGACAATTTCTCGATAAACAAATTGTTTTTCGGAGGTCGATACAGAACACCAACAACAATTGGTTTTGATCTTGGTATAAGCAAATTTATCCACAGGGATTCCGTATCTCCAGTACTTATAGCATCCATAATATTAAATGCAATATCATTTCTGATATAGAAACATACACCACCTCCAGAGCCAGAGGATCGATCATGGCGTATGATTTTATATCCGTCTATTTCAATTTCTTCATCATTTATGGAATTGTTTAACCATGTTTCAGTGAAAGCAATAATAGACAGCCTTTTTTCTTTTAAAAAGAATTCTAAGTTCCGATATCTTGTTTAGAATAGACCTCACATTAAGGTGTAAAAAATGAAGACCTTTAACTTTAAACTTTTCTTCAAATTCTTGATAAAGAGAAGTGTTTTCATCTCTGAGGTTTGGCTGAATTACTCTTGCTATCGCTTGCTTTTCAGGTGTAACGCGCGTTATCTTAAAATAGTTTTCTTTTAGTCTATCCTCGTTTTGGCTTTCTTTCTCTAAACAATCGTCGTTAAATAATGAGTCACAAAAAGATGGCAGACAACATGTTAAACAATTCCACTTCTCATCAGGGCATTCATAATATAACCTGCGGTACTCTGAAAAACTGATAGCTTGACAATTAGTGTGAAACCATTTTTTACAATAAGAACACAGAAGGCCGTGTTGATTACATTTGACTGGCTTATCACAGTTCCCACAAGGGAACTTATATTTTCGACCGTCAACTATAATTTTCGGATCATCACTAGATTTTGTCAAACTTTCACTTAATTCAATACCCTTCTTACAAATTGAAGATATTTCGCCCAGTCTTTCATGTCCACCCTGGATGGTCTGAAGGCTGGTTTCGGTCGTGACCTCTGATCGACTGCACTGAAATCCAAAGATCTCCCAGAAACAGATTCGGCGTAGGACTTTACGGGGCTGCTTTTCTCCTCATCAGAATGAAGACTCTGGTTTTCTCGGTAGATGGCTTGATGCCGCCTTGCTCCAGGTTCACTGCCTGTAACTTGATCGGACGACCGTTGAGTCCAGCCATGGCCTCGTGTTGTCGGTTGGTCAGCACTGTTGATGAGGCGTTTCAGGTTGCCTGCCAAGATTCGTTGACCGGCTCTGTTGAGGTGAACGCCATCACGCCCGAGATGCTGCTCGCTGATATCATTGTTGATGATGAGGCCCCATCTGTTCTCGCTGGCTGCCAACTCCATCAGATAGTTGATCTCATCAACCCGCTTCTTGTCCGCTTCACTCTCCCCTCTACGATGGATGATCGTAGAGACTGAGACGTTAAACCCCTCGGCAGCAACAGACTTGCCGAGGTCTGTGATTTGGTGGCAAACTTCACCAGCACCCTCAGAGATGTTGTTGGTGCCATCGTGGATGATCAGTTCTCCCCCTGGCTTGAGAAACTCGCAAGGTGAAGAGGTGAATATGTCTCTCACTTTTGCACCGGGAAAAGAGACGCACCTCACATTCTTGCTGCGGGAGAGATGTCTTCCGTCGATGTGTTTTATCATGGAATCACCGACCACAACTACATCTCGTTTGTTGCGGATCACACTATGTCGGTGGCGGTATCCCTCCATCTGCTCATGGTATGGTGGTGAAGTAGAAGTAGTACTAGTGGGTGTTGACAAAGATCGGTCTGAGCTGTCATCAGTTGCGTCGTTGTCAACAGTTGCGTCGCTGTCATCAGTTGCGTCATCAGAGATAACTTCAGAATGGGTGATGTTGGTTTTGGAGAACAACTTCAGGTGCTTGGCCTTGTACTATTGTAGTCACGAAGTTGATCTTCAATTGGCATTGATACACTCTTGGCACTGTTGTCTGATTCCGTGATCTCGGATAGTATTTCAAATCGGTTATGCGTAGCAATTGTCGGGAAATATTTGGTGGTAGGCCTAGATACTTGTTGTTGTGCCCTCAGATTCCCTTGCTCCTTCTCCTTCTCCTTCTCCGTCTCCTTCTCCTTCTCCTTCTCCCTTGCACTACATCCTGACTTATGGATCCTGCTGAGTATCGTCGTAGAAGTAGAAGTAGAAGTATGCTGTTCGAATAGATTGTTGAACTTCTTCTCGATATTATCTAGCCTACTATTCAAGCCTTTCATTTCACTCAGTACATTATGCAGTAGTTGTCGGCAGTCTGCGTCATCATTTAAGACATCATCTGGCTTTTCAATATCTTCATCTACATCACCAGCGGCATTAGTGTTCCTTATTTCGTCTAGGCCTACTGCATTTTCTAGTCTTTCAAGAAGGATCGACTTTACTCCGTTTGTATGCATACCTCTTTTCTGTAACTCAGCACGTAGTTGCTTCACGCGGAGTCCACGTAAATTTGTTGGTAAAGTTTCCATGGTTACGTTGCTGCGTTGGTATCTGCTGGTCCTTTGCGTAACTTAACTAGTATGGCGCAATATTTTTGCGCACAATTGTTTTGATGCTACGCAGAGTGTTCAAATTTGAAATATAAATTCGCTAAAAAACTGGATTAAAATTGACGAAAAACGAATATATCTCGGAAAATGTTCACATACCGTCGAAAAGAGTGAAATGTCCACAATCACAGGAAAATTTCTAAGACGTAGATGTATAACAGTCAAAAGAAAGTGCACTATAAACGCACAAAATATGGGAATTTACGGAGCACCACAAACACACGTCTGCCTCTGTCTTTCTATGACTATATTTATCTATCTCCGCTACACACACAAACATACGCACACGCACGCACACTGTCAAAAAGCCAACGCACACTCCCACCCACCCCTCTCTCTCTCTCTCTCTCTCTCTCCCTCACACAGACACACATGCACACCTCTTACACCTCTCCCCCACTCAGCTATACATGTATAGCCACTTCCCTTTCTCTTTCTCTCTGTTTCATATTGCCTATACATTTCTCCCCCTGTGTTTATCCCCCATCTATCTTACTTTCATGTTTCTTTCATGTGCCTATCTTCAGTCGCCCCCACCCCCGCCCCCTTCCTTCATCTTACAAGCACTTTTCAATATGTCGAGCCATTTTGACACTTGGAACATTTAAAGATAAAGTTGAGTTCTGGTCATGTGATTGCATTGTGAAAGAAACGGTGTGGAATCTATCAGATAAGGTTGATCATCTAGTATATAAGTATTCGTGTGCCATTGCAAGGTTCTGGAATCATAAAAATGATAAGAAATTTGGTCAAATCTTGGCAAAGTTACAAGCACTGTACACAGAATGATGTATATGGGACTACACGAACACGGCAAAAAAATCCTACCCGGATTTTTACGATGTTTCATGTCATATTTAGAATATGAAGGCATTTGAAGAGCCATGCTTTTCAGGGAACATGTTTAATCTGATGTTCTTCCACCCTTGCATAATAACAATGATAACGCTCACAAATTATGTTTTACCTCTTCCCAGAACTCAACCTTCTCTTTAAAACAAATTTGACGACACGGGTATCAAATCATCGCCATGATCATATTTACAAACTTATGCTCCGACAATCTGTCGACGCTGGCATGTGATAGTATACAAATAGTGAATGATCATGAGTGCAATGGTACACGATTTTGCACGAGGTGAAAGATAAGAGACGGGCTATGTACATCCTTAGTGACGTCAGAGTGCAATGGTGCAAAAGGATTAACTGGAGTTGCACGGCTGGAGAATGATGCCGTTCAATGGTACTTTTAGCGCATGTCAAGTGATCGAGAATAATATGACCAATGAGGTTGCAAGAATCTTTAAGTAGGCGTTGTATAACGGCGCTTAGGAGGTCTTTTCTTGTCTATTTAATCGAATATCTTTCAAATTTATCTTTCTTTTCCTTCTTGATACCTCAGTCACACCTTCAAACCATAATGGTCGAACCGACTCCGACCCGATTCCAAACTAACAGATTCTTGGCAATTCTTCACAATGTATTATCATGTTTGGTCTGTTGTTGGTCTGGGGGGTGTTTCACAAAGATCCTAAGTCGAACTTAACTCTAAGTTGGACTTAAAAATTATGAAGAGCCATTTGTAGTCTTAAAATAAAATATATTCAAAAGCAGAAATTCAATTATTTTAGACTTTTTGTATAAATTCCACATCAAGAACATAAAATCTCCTTGATAAATAGAAAATATGAATAATTTGTATCATCATTATTTTTATGCCTGTTAAAATCACTTTTATAAATATTTGTATGGATGCTAACGGCTTTCCATAATTGTTAAGTCCAACTTAGAGATAAGTCCAACTTAGGATCTTTGTGAAACACCCCCCAGGTGTCGGTCTGGTGTCGGTCTTGTTGGCTCAGTGGTAGAGCAGTGGTAGCGTTACCGGGAGGTCCCGAGTTCGAAACCATGTCATAGCGCTCGTGCCATTTGGTAAGGCATTAGTCCTCATTACCAAGTCATTCGGTGGGGACTTAAAGCCGTCAGTTCTCTGGTTGTTTAATTGCAAACATATACATGCTAACATAGCAGTCAAATACAACAATCAGCGATCATCATCATCATCATCATCTAATTAGTCACACCGCCTGACTGACCGACTCTTGACCATGCGGAGTAGTATACATTTTTGATCGGCCTGTTCTCGGTCTAGTGTCGTTCTCATCGGTGTGACACCTCAGTCACACCGCCAGACCGACTTCACACCGATCCCGAACCGAATGGGTATTGGCCATTTGAGGTAATGTATGATTGTGTACGATCTGATGTCGATCTGCTGTCGGTCTCATTGGTATGAAATGGGTTATGGTCCTGTGAAGATAGTTCTAAGTGGAGACAATAATTTGATACACCCAAGTGAATAACCCTATAGAATGATCATGATGATGATCTCATCGCAGACATATTTACTCGACTTTTTTCTCAATAATTTGATTGTCGAGATCCCGAAGCGATGCTGGTGTGAATTGTACAGGTATCATAGGGTGGTCTATAATATCATCACCATGCGAGCTTGTGCGGGTCAAACATTTGCTGAGCAACAACAATGGAAAGTGAACCAGCCAAGTATAGCACGTAGAACATGGAAAAGGGCCATTATAATGATTGAAAGTGTTGTCAAAACATGAAAGTGCGGAGAAATTCACCCCTTTCGTTACTTTCGATACATAGACATCTTTTCTTTTTCTTGTTCTATTTTTTTAAGAAGCAACATGAAATGCATGACAGATATTATACAAATCAAGAAAAAGCAAACACCCCCAACCAAACTCCCATGTCTTTGCCAAAATGAACCATTATCTAGTAAGAATTAAACTCTGAAGACGCATCTTGAGGTTTCATTGTTCAATCAAATTAGACAAATTTGCACCGTCATACCGATTGCTGTGATGCTGTTTGTCTTTTGTTTTGTTTTGTTCTTGGGGGCGACGGGTTATAATAACAATATTAATAATAATCTGGCTTTATATAGCGCCTAGTACTAAAAACCGTCTTTAATCGCTTTACATAATTATCCCCGGTCATCAGATTCATTTACGGTCAATGTGCACCATCTCCACATCCTGGGGCGTTTTCCTTCCATATTGACACCATGAGGGCATATGGAATTACTAACACCAATGCTTTCGTAATCCTACCAGGTCCCCATTTCTCTCCTGGGTGTGGAGTGGCAAATATAGATTAATACCTTGCCAAAAGACATCAGTGTCGTATCGGGGATCGAACCCACATCCTTTGCATTTCAATTTAAATGTGTAAACTACTCGACTACGATACCTCCACATGGGTGTGCAACATGACACCATTATTTCGAAGTCTGTAGTTAACATGACCAGATTTCTCTCTTTAACCGCTCCTTTACTTAAAAGCTCACTAACATGAACAAAAAGTTGCACCCGTTTGTGATTAGGACAACTTCAACGGCGATTAAAAAACTGGCACAGTCAATATGTTGATTTGATTACACTGTGCATGCTCATTACAAGGGAGTATCCGGGATTTTCCGATTCTATTAGAATTACTTGAAGGGATTATTACCTCCATATCGGTCACGTGCCGTTATTAGGTCATGTGCTGTCTTACCAATAATGAACAGTGAATCGGGAAATGCAAAACAGCTTCATTTTAATTAGATCACACGTACATTATTTCATGAACATAGCATCAGATTGAACATTGACTTCATTTGCAGATTTGTAGCCAGATGATTGTAGGAGTAGTATGACTTATTGAGATCTTGGCCAGTGAAAACAAAAATACATGGGGATGGTTTGCGATAAAATTAGCTCTAAAAAGCTGAAAGAGCGCAATAGAAGTCATTGAAATATATAGTAATATATTAATTTTTCATAAAAATTCACCTCTTTAAAAATATGAATATGTCGACATAATTCCTCACCATCGATTTTCTTGTAAATCACTGTAATGTCTCCGATCCTAAAACTTTCGAAAAATCAACCTTAGTCGGGTTTAAGCAATTTGTATAGCCTTGTCTATTATCTATTACATACATACATGTAAGCGAAAACTAGAATGACGTATTGCGTAGTTCGAACATGATTTTGACATTGCCTTTGAGTTGATTGTTCGAAAGTCTTCGCGATCGCGTTTATTGTAGATTACGTGAGGAATGAGATTTTGCGAAGGGAACAAAACAAAATCATAAAACGTGTTATCCATAACCAATGCTAAATTTATAAGACAAATTTGCTCACATCCAATCAAATGCCACGATTGCAGTAGCTTATAACAGTTATTGTAACTTGTTATTGGTAACGATGTTTATGAAACAGGGTCCTAAAGACATACGTATATAGGGTATCTCACGCGTAACGTGTACGTTGTTATCTTGCATGGTTTGAATGCTATAATATTTGTGAACATTAGATTGCCTATTTAGGAAGCAAACCTCTCGAGTATGACTGATTGGAGAGAGCACCACCATGAGCAAAGGTCATCGACCCTCACCCACGTATTCAACAAACATATATTTGAGAGGTGTGACAGCGAGGGTGACGGTGGATCCGTGGTAGACATGGGGTGTCCCATCCAGTTTCTTTCAGTAAATAATGCTACTTTTTTCATTCAAGAAACCCCCTCCCCGCAGGGTCGTTTCATGTCGTTTCACGTCTATTATAAGTCAAGTGACAACCTTTTGAAATACGTGTATTATATTTAACACATGATTAAAGGGGATGTCGATGAACTTGTACTACTAATTCGTGAATCGATGCCCTGTAGACATTTTCTTCAAAACATACCCGAACATTATAGTGATTAAACCTGTTTGACCCGAGCGCTACTAGCTAACCCTAGAATTAAATTACACCGCTGTATCGTTATTGGCATGTAATCCCCCCCCCCCTACTCAGTGTTATTTAGGGTACGCATATGCTCGTTCCCTCTTTTTGAAAGCACCCCCTATCTGAGGACTGCCAACATTTCCGAACCCCCCTTTCGCGGGCTTTTCCTGCCTTGGAGACCCCCCTAAATCAGGAAAAATGTTCAATGTACCCCCCCCCCCCTAAATACGGAGTAATTTCTCAGGAGTCCAAAGAGATGAGAGAAAAAAAAAAAAAAACCCTTTTTAAAGAAATCTCCGGGTGAAAAGTCAAATACACCCCTTTTTTTACAATTCTCGGGCCGGACTTTGTCGCACGAAAAGTACCCCTTTACCGGACATTTTGGAAACACGCACGGGTCATTCCGACCCCTGAGTGGGGGGGCCGGGCATGTAATGCATACCCCTTTTGCTGGGTATCCGGGGCGTATCCAGTAAACAGTGGGGTCGACGTACCCCTTCACCCCCCCCCCCCCCTTCTCCAGCCCCAGAGGATGTCAGTCAAATTAACTTGCATTTTGGGTCTGCCTTCACCCCCCCCCCCCTCCCCCACTCCCATTCATCAATTTTGAAAGACAACCCAGCCCACACAATTTGAGAAAACATTTCAAAAGCACGAAGATGATCTTACAAGTTTGATCTTAGAAACCTGGAACCGCCGTCGCATTGACATCAACAAATCCCCACAACACAATCCATTTTTGATAAAGAGGTATACATTACACTGTATAAGCAACACGTCTGCTGCTGACAATTGTCAAATTCATCATCATCATCGTCAACAACAAAGCCGTCAGCGCGAAATAAACGCCCATATCATTTGGTGGCTTTGATGGTAAAAAGGGAAAAATGGAAGTCACACCGCCTCAATAAACAGATACTTGTCACAATCAATTTGTGAGGACGTCTGTAACTGAGCTGAGGAATAGAGAAATAGGGACACCTCGGAGTTTGATAGCTTGGAACAGAGTATTATCAGAGGGGCGTTAAAATGCACTGGTGTTTAAACAAAAATATATTCCCAGAAATATGGATCTTTTTTGAGAGAAAGTGAAAGTTTGACAGCAAGATGGTATGATATCAGGGATATGTTGTGTTGCATTGACGCAAATGCTTCGTCTGACCAGTATTATTCAACATTATGTAAGTATTTTGTACACTATTTTGATATGATGAGGAGGATGCATGGTGGCTGTGGTTATAACGACGATTTTAGTCGAATACGAGATATTAAACATTATGCATGAGTATAAAACGTCGAAAGCCAAGTGCAAAATCACAGTTTGCATTCTTCATCATGTTCATGAAGATTTAAATAACTGATTGTTAAACATTTTAAGTTATAGTGTACAAGACTGTTTACTTGAAGCGCGCGAAATGTGTAGGGTTATCGTCCGTTAACCTAAATAGTGATTTATGTTCAAATCAATCTGTTTTAATTTTGCTTGTCTCTTTGACTTTGCATATTATTTCCATAATCACCTAATTTATTTCATCAATATCAGACTTATGATTTCTAGCTAAAATAAAGATGAGGTTTATATTTAGCTATAACACTATAGAAAGTGCATAGCCAAATGAGTAAGCGACAGACACTATTATACACTCAGACTGTTTCAAATATTTGAAAGTCCAAGTATCCATGGTTACACATCGGTATTTCATTTAGGTTATTTGTGTAATGCACTTCACTGTATTTCGGCACCTGTTTTAAGTAAAGAAAATTAGATTTGCGTGAACGAAACTAAATTACTTGATTAGGTGTGTGAAATTTAGGTGAAACGTCATTATGTGACATTTCATGAAGAGGGTGTTGAAAGCTTGCAATTGGACTTACTCTTACTCAATGTGTTCTGCCTCTTTATTTAATAACTAAGTCTCCCTCTCTCTCTCTCTCTCTCTCCCTCTCTCTCTCTCTCTCTCTTTCTCTCCCCCTTCTCTTTCTCTTTCTCTTTCTCCCTTCTCCCCTACCACTCTCTCTCTCTCTTTCTCTTTCTCTATCTCCCCTTGTCCCCTACCCCGCGCGCTCTCTCTCTCTCTCTATATATATATCTATCTCTCTCTCGTTCTCTTTCTCTCGTTCTCTTTCTCTCTATGTCTCTCTCTCTCTCTCTCTCTCTCTCTCTCTCTCTCTCCCTTCTCCCCTACCCCTCTCACACATTCTCTCTCTCTCTCTCTCTCTCTCTCTCTCTCCCTCACTCTCTCTCTCTCTCTCTCCTTCTCCCCCACCCCACTCTCTGCCTCTCTCTCAGTTTATTTGCTCCGCCTGACCACATGTTATTTTTTGCATTTGGAACTGATTTGTCAATAAAATACATTAGTTCATGTTGGGCTACTCCCAACTCATCAAGTCATATTAACATTGTTTCTTCCACCCCCCCCCACCCCCCCCCTCACATCCTCGACTACCACCACAGCATGTTGTAGTACTTTATTTGTCACTCGTTTGTCAATAAAAGTGATTTTGTGGATTGGATAGATACTCCTAAGTAGCCTTGAATATGACCGTGAAACAAAGTATGTGAAACTGAACGACATTCTCTCACACAGTGGAATTCAGGGTTGCATCTCTGCTTTGAAATTAGACAGTGACGAAAATTACGCATCGTGTGATCAGTGGTGAATCTGAAAAGCAGATGAAATAAAATAAACACATTATCACATGCTTTCCAACGTTTGTTAGTTGTAGAGTAACAGAAAACACGAACATGAACAGAAAGGATTAGGTAATAGATTATTGTGCTTTGTAGCTTGATCTGAACTAGGCGAAACGAAGAAATAACTTCACCTGAAGTACATTATTTCCTAATTTTTTAAAGAAATCCTTCACAATGTATCGAGGTGTTTTTTTCCTCTTTCTTATATTTATTCATGGAAATAATCGGTTGTATTTCTCATTATGTAAATGCTTTTAAACAAAAAATCATTATTGTCAATTGATTAGTATTTTGTAGAGAATTTGGGAAATAATGATGTTATAGGCGTATCTGATCCAATGAAGTAAAGACTCCGTAATCGCCATTAAGAGTTCTCATCCCCAAAAGAGATGCTCGTTTCACTTGTTTACGAAGCAAATGGCAAGGAGTTCTACTCGGGGCTGTTGAAAGAATTATCAGAAAACAGAAATTGAAGAACGGGTGTATGGAAACCCAAAGTACTTGGGTTATATTTTAGTTGTCACGGTTCTTGCTAAACTTCACAGTTCACGGGCATTTGTGGAAAGTTCAGCCTCATTCAAATACGATAGTTTAGGGTTGTTACAGGGGCTCGTGGGACAACTAACGTTTTGAGTCGATACCCTTTCTCCGCTCTTAGAATCAACATTATGGCAGGAGTGAATAAATAATATTCCGCATATCTCCAGCTCCAAGCAGGCGAGTGTCAATGTTTCACTCAATCGGTGTGAAGCAGGGGCTTTTGACAGGTGGAGTGCCCATTATAGGGTTCGATGCTCCTCATGGGGGTGGAGTTTGGGATCACAGGGGGGCAATGTTACCCCCCTGTAAAGCCATCACGTTTAATTTGACTTTTATGAATGCATAAAATGTCTTTGTTTAGAAGTAGAACAAACTTACACAAATATTACCATGATGACAGAAGCAAGAAAAAAATACAAGAAGGAAAGTGGCCCCCTCTTCCTAATGCATGGAAACGGAGTCCCGGATGTCGGAGAGGGATGGGATGGGGCGTATGAAAGTTACCCCCCTCATTAAGTTTCATTTGTATAGGTATAACAAATGAAATACAAAGTAGTAGCAAACACGAATACGAAAACAAAATATCTATGATTTGTATGTGTGTGTGAGGGGGGGGGGGGCTCATGTGAAACGACCCCCCCCCCCCCTCCTCTGTTGGATTGACTGTAATAAATGCGCAACCTTGCTTCGTTATCTAGTAGGAAAAAATTATACCATGCCACTTTGTTTCCATCATAAAGCAGAACAGACACGACAAAAAATGTTTCGTTTATCGTTTATAATAAAAACACAACAATAGATAACCATTCTTTAAAAATTTCGTCAAGTACATGTAGGTAGAAAATCATGAACATATTGCGTTGATTAACTGCTCTTAGTACTTAATACACCCGAGGGATTATGATTCCACGATTAATATGACATATTCATATGTAAATTGTCTGCACCACTTTGGATATGGTGGGCGTTGTGTCGGGTTAAATGTTTTCTTGCCTCAGTACTTTAATCGGAAAACCAAATGGTGTGTGTGTTTTCTATATAACTTTATTTTATATAGGCGTTTGTTTGTATGTTTAATTTTTGTTTTAGAGTGACCATAATCAGAATTAAGAGAGATTTAAGGGGAAGAAAATCTGTTGTCGTATACATTGAATCCCAATTCACGACAACAGCATTTGCTCAACCTCTAAACCTATATTTGTTTATTATTAATTGTTATCCTTATCATTATTATCAATAATGTATATTAATGTAAATGATTTGGAATCGTAGTCATCAAAACTGCAAGGCAACGATTCTGGCTGCCTTAGAACTAGGCTACATGCCTTTGGAGTCAGAATAAGAATTATGTGCGGACAATTTGTCTATTTGATTAGTTGACATTTTGTGTTCATATTTAACACGATCGCAACTACTTTCAAAAATTCAGACTGAGGTAGTTTCAATGGCCTTCTACGTCACGTTTTGAAATGTGCGAACATTAAACAAAAAACTATTACGTAATCCGAACACGATTTCTAATGGACATGTAGTATTGACATTGCCCCTAAGTTTTTGTTCGAAAGTAGGAAAGTGTGGTTATCAATATCAATGTTGTTGCCATGAATTGTATGACTTTTGTTTAGTTCAAGCCGTAGTAGGAGAGCTGTAGAACAACAAATATTTCTGCTTGGGAACTAGGCTCTATTCTTTTCTGTTCAAAAGAAAAATATTATACGGACAATTTTTTAGTCATAAATTTACATTTTTCATTCCTTTTTCTGGTCATTATTATTCTCCATATCAATAACATTGTCAGTAATGGTTATTATTATTATTGCTCAGCTCAAATCGTAGCCATAAAACTGTGTGAGGCATCCACTCGTGCTGCCTTGAAGCTAGGCTAGATGCCTCTGGCGTCGAAATAAGAATAATATACGGACAATTTGTCTATTTGATTGACGTTTTGGAAGCTGAAACTAGCCCCTTCCGTGAGGAATTGTTGAAATAGCATAAGGTATATCCCGTAGAGATGGGCGAAAATATCAACTTGTTTTGGGTTGGATTTGAAGTGTATAAACAGCTTCGTAAGGAAATTGAAAGAAAGTGTTTTTGGAGGAGGAATGGAAGAGTTGATAGGTAGGGGTGGAGTAAGGCACAGATCATGAGGGGATGAAGGAATATTGTAAATGTTGTCGGCTTTGAAAAGTGGGTTTAATCATGGATAAGGTATTAATACGTACATTTAATTCATCTATTTAAACGCGGTAACTCTTTTGGGGCCTAAACGGCTGTTTTTTCGGAAAGTCCGTGTGATGTATAATGGGAGCTCTGTGATCTTTTAGTATAGGCTCTTCTTGGCTCTCATACTAGAGGTCTGGGGTTCGATCCTTACTCGGTGCTTACATCCTTGGACAAGGTATTTCGCCTATATTTTGTCTCCCTCTACCCAGATGTATTCATGGGTACCTGACAATGCTGCAGTAATGATGGTAGGGCTCTACATATAAGCATGTTAAATGATCATTAACCATAGTAACTGTGAAAAGCAGTGTAAGAAGAATATTGAAAAGGAGGTACACCACATGTATGATTGTGATCCTGTGAACAATTAATGTTACGGGAATCTGTAGTTCTTGAGCTGGTATTCGCTATGTCACAGTACTAATGTATGTTGGCAAGACATTTGCCACTCTCCATCCAGGGGAAGTAAATGGGTGTTGTCGGGAAACATTATTTTATTCTTGAAATCTGAAAACATGATGTACTGTTGCGCGATGTAAGGAAATTATTGTTTAACTGATAGATGTGATAATTCCCTCGATTACCGAGATCGTAATTACTGTTCTATCTTTTTGAATAAAGACTTTTTCAACTGTATCTAATAAAGCTGTGAACCGTCTGAACTCATAGATTGACTTATGCATAACTATACAGGAATTATTGTACGAAGAAAGAGTATTTATCAAACTTATTTCAAATAAAACACATTGTTACAGTGAAAAGCCTCTTTCATATGTGTTTCGCGCATCAGTATAGGTTACAAACAATGTCTACAATATACATGTAGAATCACATATTGGAATATCCCCCGTGCGAAGTCTCACCTGCCTCCAATATCTAGCAACCAGCAAAGAGGACCTTTTAAGTCGCCATTTTCTCCTCTCAAACAAATAAAGAAATCACTTCCCAGCGGAGACTATAAGCAGGTAATGCGGCTCCCTTAACCCGATATGGCTCGGTGAACGAAATCAGAGAGGGGGCAACAAATTTGCCGAGTATTTGAGTCCCCCACAATCCTCGAATAAACAGCCGAGAAAGAGAAAAGTTCCCAGGGGTGGGTGGCGGGGTAGGAGGGAAGATGAACCGGGTGACTGGTTGTGGCAAGGTTAGGAAGTGCTGGAGATTTCTCTAGAAGGAACTGAGTGCTTTGGTCGCAAGACTTTCTTTTGTTTGATTTAAATTCATGATCCTTCATTGTGTGTATAATATGTTCTAAATGAACACTGTAGATATTTATTTTAGAATGCTTCTAATGTATAAACATCATTTAATTGAATCAAAGGTAATAAAAGCATTCTGGAAAATGGCTTGTACTGAAATACCACATTCATTGTGGTCCTTTTTACCACGTTTTGGCCATGTTTAAGAAAAGACAGTTTTAAAAACAATTATCCTTCAACATCATTTAGAGCCCTGTTGTATATTTGCGAAGGTTCCCAGCTTTCGTACGCGAGGTCCATGACCCTTGGGTTCGCTCCTTGCTCGAAGCGTACATGTACACCATTGAACAAGGTGTTTTACTCGCATTTGCCGCTCGCTACCCAGGACTATATAACGGTTACCTGTTAATGTTGGGGTAATTAATAATGACAAACGCCATGCTCTCAGGGAGAGCATGAAGGCCTAATAGTACTGATAAATAAAGTTAATGTCGCCCTGATCATTGTTATCGTATGTGTAGAGATATACAACAAATAATAAAGTGACGGGGAAGGAAAATGCGGTAAAGAAATGTCAAAATTTGATTTTCAGGTTCATTCTATTCGCTTGTTGCTCTGCTATGCTATTACATCGAGAAGGTAAAGACAAAATACTTGTTTCCGCCTGTGAGTTCATCTAACCAATGAAAACAACCTAAACAAATAAACATTTTTCTAAGACAAGCAACCTAGTTAAATCATCATTCACACCCAGCAAAATTACCAATAACTTGAGTCGTTAACAACAGCTCAAACAGCTGATGAAACTTCCAATCCCCCCTTTTTTTTTCCTTCATGTTATTTGTTTTCATTGAGAAGTAAGATGGGACCACATACCGGAGGCGCCAGCTGTGTTGTGAGTGGATATGACATTGAAGTGACATACGGGACACGGGTAACGTTGTGACGACATTGAGATGACATGCGTGTGGTGTTGATGTGACATTGATATGACATTGATGTGACTTTGATTTGAATTTGATGTGGTATTGACGCGACATTGTTGTGACATCGACACGACAGTGTTAAACGTGAATTGGTTGCTAAATATGTGATGTCGGTTGTGGAGGGAATAGGACCAAGCCATCGAAACTGGAGGACCCCTTCCAAGAGATGTGATGAGTCTGAGGAGCGAGAGCGAGAGAGAGGATAAAAACTGTTCTAAGGGTTTTATGCATCAAATAAAAGAGGCAGATAAAAAATACCATGGATATATAAGGTTAAGGTGGTTAGGACAGAATCGTGAGTGCATGATAGAGAAAGAGAGAGGGAGAGAGAGAGAGAGGGGGAAAAGAGAGAGAGAGAGAGAGAGAGAGGGAGAGAGAGGAGGAGTGGGAGGAGGGGAGAAAGAGAGAGAGAGAGAGAGAGAGAGGAGAGGCAGAGAAAGAGATGCAACAATGAGAAAACCCTCCATGTACGGTAACCATGGTTACACAGATCACTGCTTTCTGATTCTTGCGGATCGAAATACACTCATTATTTGTTCTGCAAATTTGATTTTCCTAGCTTGTTCTGCAGATTATAGTGTCAAAGAGTCAACACCTTTAACGCTATGAAGTGAAACGCGTAACCATAGTTGCATAAACAGCCGCTGAGAAAGGAGATGTACTTTTCTATAATTGAGGTAGGAATCGGAATGCACCGCCCCCCCCCCCCCTCAAACTACCACCACTATCGCCACCACCACCGCAAATAGAGGAAATGAAAGACGATTATGGTAATATATACAATTAAAGGTCATTATCAATTTAATTCGAGTTAGCATTGTTGCTCCATCTTTGTCGAAGAGCTGCAAAGCAAGGAGATGAAGTTTTCTAGATTTAAAAGACTATCTATGGAGGAGAAGTCTTTTTTATTTTCTTCCTATGATAGCAACCTCCCCCCCCCCCCCCCCCTCTCTCTCTCTCTCTCTCTTCCCTCACCCTCTTCCCTCACCACTACCAACATCAACAACAAAACCACCAACTACAGGAAATGCAATAATGATTTTGGGATCTACGATTACAAGTCATCATCAAAATATTTTGGAACCGTGATAAATTGTTAGGTCTAATTGGTACTGATAGTCTCCCGCCAGTGGCCGCGTCTGGGGTACCCTATATCTATTGACAACTAGAGGGCTGGATGCCCGCCGGTCGCCCTTGTCATCGACACTCGCCAGTCACAGAGCCCGGCAGCTATGCCTCCCGCAGATCGGCGAGGGATGTGTGGTCTAGCAGTTCCATGAACTTGTGCTTGAGCATTAAATCTATGTGCACAAAATGATATTCGGAAAAAGGTACTTGACCCCAGCCCCCCCCCCCCCCCCCTCAGTGGGGCTACGTCACTGCTGAAGGGGTCTCAGTAGTTGCGTCTTTTTTAAAATTTAGTTTGTTTGTTTATTTGTTTGTTGTTTATTTATTTATTTATTTTTGTTAACTCTGCTTTTCCCTCCGCTTTCCGTTATCTCTATCTTAGCTTTTAGATCTTATTCAAATGTATGCTTTCGTAATTTTACGGGACACTACCAATGTAACCCCCCTCTCCCTTGTTACTTGTAGCTAAGCCATTGAATGAGGATACTACAATCCTCTACAACGAACCTTATATCGCGTGTCAAAGGGGGGGGGGGGGGGGGAAGGAATATCTAAATAGTAGTTGACACATATCGAGGAACGAATATTATTGTGCAGGAAGTATTGTAAACATAACGATACGTGAAAATACCAACTATATCGAAACGAGAGAAGGGGGAATGTGGATGTTGTGTCTGACTCGATGTTCAAAACAACATTTTTCTTTTTGACCTGATTCTAAAAACACAAAGACAATAGGAACAGGTGCCCCTTCCCCCACACGACTTATCTCATGAGATTCGTCCTTAATTTGACTCCCATACCCATTTGGGAATATTATGGGGGCACATTTATTGAGAAAGACAGTTGTCTGGTTTCGAAATTGGAATTGGAGTGACCATTATGTGAGGTTATGTTTTGTGAAATTACGGAAAAGAAAATACCTCACGTTCGATGCAATTGAACGCAGGTTTCTTTACCCAAAACGTCTAGTTGGATCAGTATCCGATCGTGTGAGGTAGAGTAAAAGTGCATGATTACTTTCTTATTCACGCTCAACCAGTTGCAAATTGACTATAGGCTACATAATTGTCATATCTATCCTTAGGCAAATTGTATAACATATATTTATCCACATTTAATTAGGTCTTGTCAGATTTCAACCTCGGAATGGGAACCCCCATGTTGTTATATGAAACATACATTTATCACAGAAAGGCAAACGCATAACCCTTAAAAAGTCATGCCGAAGATCATATTCGCTAGTCACGTCAACTTGGACATGGCACCCGCGGGGCATGTTCGTGAAATGTCCATTAAAAAGACATTACCGAAACCACCGAAACCAGGTCGAGATTCTGACGAAGAGCATGTACAACGATGAACCCGCTTAGAATATTGAGAATTGTTGTGTCGTCCACAGATCAAATTTAGAAGGAGATGGGGCAGCGAATCCTAATCCACAACATGAATTGTTTAGTTTTTTTGTCTAGCAAATAAAATTGTGCATAGGAAAATTGCATCAACCCTAAAGTGTAGCTGATGGGGCGGCAGCGGAGATCGAGGCGTCTGAAAGAAGGGAAATGCATAGAAATGATGGCGACTGCCCCTACCCCCACCCCCCCCCCCCCCTCTCTCTCTCTCTCTCTCTCTCTCTCTCACCTCTCTTTTTCTTTTCTTCTCTCTCTCTCTCTCTTTCTTTTCTTCTTTCCCTCTCTCTATGTCTCTCTCTTCCTCTTCCTCCTCCGTAATCTCCTCTTTCCTCCCTCCTTCCCTCCTTCCATCCCTCTTCCATCTTTCTCTCCTTCTATTGATCCTTGCATCTTTCTGCATGAAATACCCTCACGATTTTATAACATGGTCAGTTTTAATAGGCCGGTTTAATAACCAATGTACGACCCACATTTTCAAAACTTTGTACACATCGTTTTCTATTACTTTAATTTACTTTTATCCTAGGAAGCATAGGGCTTACTTCTGACTTTCACAATACTATTTGAATCTTTACACTATTTCTTATAGCGCAATTTTCAACGAACTCTTTCACCTCACTCCACCCCCTATATGTTTGTATTCATTGGTATCAATGAACGCCGTTATGGGGGCAGTTTACGACACCAGGGGTGCATTCTTACACCCCTGCCACGGGAGCAGTCATCAAAAGCCCTCGTTTCCATGTTTATATCTGTCATTAATGTCAAATATTGTAATATTCCGACATTCTGGCGCGACTGTTAAATATCTAAATCATCAAACGGGAACATAATGAGAAATAAATGCAACTCTGGATGAACGGCCGTTAAAAGTTCATGATACAACCAATTTCATTCGAGAAGGAATTTTAGTAGTTCCGCTTTCATAATTTATTTTGCAAAGATCATGCAAAGATCAATCGATGCACGCTCAATCTTTATGATAAAGTTTTATTTCATTTTCTTTCAATTTAAAGTACATTTTGACTAAAGGATAGGAAATGATATGGTTGCTTTATTCTTCAGAGGGGGTTTCTATTTGTAGCTAGAAGGGCGTTTACTCATACACAGAGTTAACAACCTTCTAGCTCTAAATAGACTTTATAAGAGTGATTATCAAAGTGTCCTCAATCGTTATATGAGCTTGTTTTCATCAAAATGAGCTCAGAGTTTGCGATCGCACTACATGAACTACATTTGACATTGATGTGATCAGTTCACAATACGCGGACAGATTGAATAGCATTATTTTTGGCCGTTCAGTTGAACCAAATTCATGACCCCATACCATAACGTTGTATTACCTTTAAGAAGAAGAAAACAGTTTTAAAGAAATTTCACAAACCATTTTACTTCATTAGATACAAGGCGTTTAAGAATATACATCTGTGTTGTTTTGTTGTTTCTTAGTTGTTGTTTTGTGTTTGTGTTTCGAAGTCCTGTCTAAAAATATCAGTTTCCAGATTTTTTTTTTAAGGAAGGGGCACCCCCAAAAAGGTCTTCATTTCAAATGGACACAATATTGGACTTCTCTACTTACATAACTTAAGGTGTGCAACTTGGGCTTTAAACGAGTGGAGACATTGTCCATATCACCCCCTCCCTCCCTCCTTAAATATACCAGTGTCTAGTAGGGCCCCACTGAGGGGGTGAATGCCCTCACATACCAGAGCACATTAAATTATCCATGGAGGGTCCATGCAGATCCTTTAATTTGGAATGGATAGCCCAAATGTCAGGCCATCACGTCCATCAAAAAGTAAATGTGTCGTCTGCCGCATATTTCACTTTTATCGGAATATAAACATGGATTTGTCAGATGTAAAGTCTGTGCTTAGATGTCTACATCTGAAGTGCTGTTTTAGCCTAGATTTAAGGCGGATTGTATATTTTGTTGTCATCGAAATAAATGATTGACCTAGGCCCCTTTATAAATTATTTCATTATCATTTAAGATTTATCTTTACTCCGAGTGCCAGCAAGCAAAATTAGCTTAAAGGTACTATGTCCCATTTGCAGGTCCAACTAATGAAAAGGTTAAATTCCAACGGCATTTGAAAGATAATACTAATTTAGAACTTCCCTAAAAAAGTGGGGCTTGAAAATGTCTTCAAGTGGGAAAATAACGACTATTAGTTGTCAAATCGACTTAGGAGCCAATAAGAGCCAATAAGTAATAGTCTTGATTTTCAGACCATTGTACCGAATGGTCATACGTTTTATGCTGCGCAAAGATTCAATCAGTTTAATTTTGGCCATCACAAGAAGTGAGTTATTGATGTAGACAAATGCTCATGTACCCTTTACAGCTCATGTTATGTATGTTATTACCAAAGAAGAAAAAAGCCATCCAGTCACTCAATAGTGTCTGATAGTCAAATCTAGCAAGTAAACGGGTTTCCTTGCATAATTTGAATAATAGGACACTGCTAACGTTTAATTTTCACACATAGGACATACTTGACATATTCATAATTCCTGCAAAGTTCTACAGAATATGAGGTTGGCTGCAAAAGGGACATATACCTTTAATGTAATTACGTTCTGTCCTACCATTATCATGAAGATAATTAAAGCGGTGCTTATTTTCCTTTATAAAATATGTTAATTTACATTAGTGAGCCCTAATTATATATCAAGAAAAGATATCTCATAGATATTTATGCCGTTTTGGGGCCGGATGCCTATAAATATCTATGAGCCTTCGGCATCACCTCGAGCATCAGATTCAGAAGTCAGATGATTTTATTGATCTGTATTTCAAAAACGCATAAATATCGTCTCCCAATGGCATAATGAAAACATACATGTACGTAGAAAATACTATCAATATAAACATTTACGTACATCATGTAAACATACTCAGATACAGATAGCGAGAGAAAGGGGTGAGGAAGAATGGGAAAGGGCACAATGGTATTTTGTTTAATAGAAAAAGAAAATTTGCACCTCAAGAGATGTCTCTTTCACTAACTCCCAACCTGTTGATTTAATTCTCAAAATGCTCAAGACAACAATCACCGATATTTGCCACGACTTATTTTATACTATATGAAGACATTTCTTTTTTCGCCTGGTATATAGGCCGCATAAAAACATTGACACATCAAGCAGATATGAATTGAAATATGTACATGGTACATGTTTAGCTTGGGAGTTCACAAGACAGTGCACGTAGGAGAGGGTCTTTCTTAAATCCCACTTATATCCAACCGTGTTATTCTGAAATCAATATTGAAGGGTTTTTAGTTGCAGAAGGCTTTTTGTGTTGATATTTGCCATTGAGCATGCTATGTTCATGTTGCCACGCTTTGAATAAACACATTTATTTCCTCGTCGAGTTCTGCATTTAATAAACCTGCACAAGAGCCCTTTTGCAACTGCATTATTGACACTTATGCATGATAGCATTTAAAACGGTGACATCTTTACCAAAGGGTATTCAGTTCATTTTCGATATAATTGATACTCGGGACAACCCTCAGTTTGGTGTTGCGATATAAAGCCTGGGTTCATGAAATTGGAAATTGACTTATTACCTTTTGTTAATGACGTCATCGTTTAAAATGCCATCTTGCCTCACTGTCTAGAACACAAAAGGATTTACGTGTCAACACTGGAATCGATGCTTTGCTCATACAAATGCCTTGTCACACAAACGTCGCCGTTTAAAATGCCAACATGCATATTTTCGTTATTAGGCCTACTCCGAAGAAGGGTATAAGTGCATGTATATTGAATGTTAATCTTGAACCTTGTCCTGGATTCATGATATCAAATGTTGACATAAGACCTCATGACACAAACGCCGTCGTTTAAAATGTCTTACTTTCTTTTCTACAACGCAAATGGGTTTCAAAACAGTTATGTTGAAACATTAAGTTAACGTCGTCCTGGGCTCATAATTTATAAAACGGACATAATACCGTATGGCATTAACGCCATCATTTAAAATGCCAACATGCTAATACTACAGCGCAGAAGGATTTAAGTACAGGTATGTTGATTGTGAAAATGCGAGGCGTTTGATTAAGAATTCAATTTCGCATACAACTAGAAATGGACTTAACGCCTTATGACAATAACGCCACCATTTAAAATGCCGACATGCTTACTACAGCGCAGAAGGGCTTAAGTACAGGTATGTTGAATTTGAAACATGCGAGGCGTTTGATCAATTTCGCATTAAAAATGGGAATGGACTTAACGCCTTATGACACTAACGCCATCATTTAAAATGCCGACATGCCTACTACCGTGCAGAAGGGCTTAAGTACAGGTATGTTGAATATGAAACATGCAGTGTGTTGGATTAAGGGATGAGGAGGTCGTAAGTCGGGAGTGAGCCCATGAAAGTGCATCTGCCCTATGCTGTGACGTCTTATTACCAGTCTATCACCACCTGCATCACTTGTGCTACTTTTCATCCTAAGGCAGTTCACTACTCTTCTCAACTTGTACATGAATCAGCTTTGCTTCTTTGAATAGGCCGTTTTCGTAACGTAATCAAACTCAAATGCATCAATACTTCATTTCGTTTATATCCATTTCCAACAAAATAAATAAAGTACATGGGATTGCATTGTACATAGTAAAACAATGAAACTTAACAATATATTTGTAATTGGTCCACAGTGTACAGCAGGCATATAAAACAGGTTGGTCATGGAGGGGACTGCTGAAAAGCTGGGCCTGTAGATTGCAGCCCCCTATACTTGTTGAGTTCCATATAACAAATTATTTCATTCATCTCTGACGAATAATTGTATTTCAGTAGTCAGAATGCGAATTGCATACATAAGTTATTGCTAGGTAGGACAAACATTATGACTTGTTCTACCTAACTACACGCAATGTATGCAATTCGTATTCTGACTATTGCGATAAAATTATTCGTATCAGGTGATTGGAATAATTGGTAACATGACACTTAACGAAGATGTATGTATTAAATTTGATTAAATTACGAAAATGGCATATTGACACAGAATTATTCGTATATAATTCACACCACTGCATTTAAAAAAAAAATGTAAACTAAATGAACCAATGTGAATGAAAATTACAGTTGTAACAAAAACAATAATGTAATAATTGAGATTTTGAGATTATAATGATTATCTTCAATAGCAATTTGTTTTTATTCTTGAATGGCACATTGTAATGCAATAGAAATGAACTTTTGAATGGGCATTTTCTTTTCATGTATTATGGGGTATGAAGTAAGTCATGGCATTTTGCTAAAATTTCAAGTGAAACCGTCACTGAAAGCCGACTCTGAACTTATGTGGAGTCTTCGGGCGTCGATAACACATTTTAAATCTGCGATTGTCGGACCAAATTTGTCGACAAGCCTTTTGCCGACATTTTCATTTTCTCGAGACCAACATAATCGTTCTTTTGTGCTGTTAACCACGTTGAACGTGTTGCATGTTGAACGAAAAACTCAACCAAAACCAAAAGTCATAAAGCACTAACTACTGTGCTTTTAGAGAAACGCATCCTTTCGTCTAAGTGCACCCACAACAAAAAGTGAGTCATTTGACTCATTTAAGCATAATTTTCGTGAGTCAGGTGTAAATTGACTCATTAGTAACAACCAATGAGTCTCTATTGACTCATTTATATTTCACCAGTGTGTCAATCATGAGCTGACGCATTTGCAAAATGCTTCGACTGACTCACATGGTCGTAAAAAATGAGTCAAGATCGACATAAGAGCATTTTAGAAGAAAAAAGTGAGTCAACTTGAAAGTGAGGCTGTATGCATGCGCGCGCATGCTTTCGTGACGTCATCCAAAATGCGCATTCTCGAGCCATATTTGAATTCCCGATCGACGACGCGACGTCGCCATCTTATATCTTGGATTCAGAAGAGTTTTGACTGCAGCTAGTGAAAAATTGGTACGCATAATTATTCATATGGTTTTAAACGATGATTTTTATGACTGGATTCGTGGGCTGAATCTTCTGATTATTATACAAATGATGCATGCGTTCATTTTACGATATCCGCACTCGAGTTGATGAGGCTGTTTGTAACTTAACTATAGATTCTCACTATGAACATGACAGACAATGAAAGCGGACAAAATATACAGTTCCTCAGGAAAACAAAGGAACATCCCTTCACTGCTATTATGTAAAAATGTGTAGAACAGGTGAATATGCATGTGACACCTGTTCTACACATTTTTACATAATAGCAGTGAAGGGATGTCCCTTTGTCTACCTGAGGAACTGTATATTTTGTCCGCTTTCATTGTCTGTCATGTTCATAGTGTCTACTGTATCGCACGAAGCCGTGTCGAATGAAAACATGCATGATCTTGCATCATTGTTTTATACAACGAAACTCCTAGATCCTTGTTATTTGATGTAAAACGAATTAATTCAAGATTGTTTCGTGACAGTATGGGTGACAAATAAATCTCAAGTTAAGGCTTAATTTAGTGCGTACAAAGTAGATTTTTCAGATTCGGGTAGCGGGACCACCGATTACATCGCTAAAATGTGATATTTTAGGATATATTTTCCATTGCAAATGTGGACAGTGACTCTGGCATGGTATGGTATGTTTGTGATAGGCCTAGGGAGTAGGGGGGTCTATGTCATGATGCACCCACAACAAAAAGTGAGTCACCCTTACTCAAATTGATGAGTCACTGGTTTGTCCGTACAGCGAAACACTTGAAGGATCATGTGAGTCACTATGACTCGATACAAATGAGTCTTATTTATCTAAGACTCACTTCAAGTGAGTCTTTAAGACTCATTTGTATCGAGTCATAGTGACTCACCTGATCCTTCAAGTGTGTCGCTGTACGGACAAACCAGTGACTCATCAATTTGAGTAAGGGTGACTCACTTTTTGTTGTGGGTGTGGCAAATCTCTCGAGATTTTGTCTCCCACACCAAAACAGTAGTATGCAGTTTAGTTTTTACAAGAGAGTAGAGATAACACAGAGACGATATTTTGAGATGCCCTAACATCCCCCTCTTGATACTGAGCAGTTTCCATTGATTTGACAGAACGAGCTCAGAATTATGTTAAGAGGTCGAAACACATTCGAAGCCTTGTCAATGTTCATAAACTTGTCTCGAACCATCATTATCGAAGGACATGACCTACACATAGGTCTATTTATAGGATAAGATAGGATAGGATGGTGAAAACCTTGCTACTATTGTCATTTGACATGTTTGAAAGCTCAATCGGTCATGAGCTGCGCAAAGTCTATACTTGCAGGGAAAGCGAGACCCTTCTCCCTCTTGAGGGGGTTGCCCCCTCCTCCATCTTCACCTTTTTACTTTCTGTTCCTCCATTTTCTTTCTCCTCCTCCACTTTCTGCATTTTCTCAGTCCCCCCCCCCCCCCCTCATTCACATATTCTTGCTCTTTGCCTCTTTTGCCATGTTTGATAGGCCAATCGGTCATGGGTGGCACATTGTCTACTTGCATGGAAAGCAAGACTCTTCTCCCTCTTGAGGGGGGTCGCCCCCTCCTCCATCTACTCACCATCCTTATCTTGTTACTTTCTTTACTTCATTTTCTTTCTCCTCCTCCACTTTGTATATTTTCTCGGTCCCCCCCCCCCCCCCCCGCCGCCCCTCATCCACATCTTTTTTTTTTTACTCCTCGTCTTATTTCCATTACATTTCTAATTCATAACCTCCTCTTTCTTACTCATGTATGTATCTCAGGGAGAGAGGGGGAGAGGGGGAGAGTGGGAGAGGGGGAAGACAGAAAGAAGGAACGAAAGAAAGAAAGCAATCGGGCAAGCAACAAATATAAAAAGAAAAAACAAATTAAGAGAAAGAAAGAAAGAAATTCAAAAAAGAAGGATAGAGAAGGTAAAAAAGAAAGAAGGAACGAAAGAAAAAATCAAGCAAGCAAGAAATATAGAAGAACAAAATAAAGAGAAAGAAAGAAAACAGAAAATGGAGGAAAGAAAATAGGAAAGAGAAGGGCAATGGATTGAAGTGGGGTTGTTTATAATCGAAGTCAAACGCGACGTGTTTTGTTTGATGTTGAATCCAGACTTTTGTTTGAGATCATGTTTTTATGTTACATCAAAACCGTACCTATTTTGTGGATGATTTGTGTGCTTTCTACTTTCTGTTCCTGTAATGTGCACTTCGAAAGAGATGGTTATCAGAGTTATACCGAAACTCTCATTAATAAACAGAGTGTCTACTCAAGAGGGGAAGGGGCATGGGGGTACTAACCTCGAAAAAATTACAAGATAAAACATTTATATATTTGACTGTGTGAACCAGTAATAGCTAAGTGAGTTCCATAATTCAACCGGTTGAAACATGCACATTTTTAAAAATTAATGAATCTATGATTTCGTACAATTTTTTTTTTTAAAGACGTAAATATAGCCTACAAACAAGGAAATCTTAACATTGCAAACAAATTATAAACATTTTTACTGCTTAAACCGAGGGAGAGAATATCTCATTTATTTTCAAGCTTTAAAATATCAATATTACGACGCCATCTAGGTGTAATATAGGTAAATTGATATTGGTTACTGTGATCATCTTACGCAATAACAATGTTTGACAATACATTAACAAAAAGTATAGACATAAGCGGTAAACTACGTAAACACGTCAATATATTACTTTGAAATACCGGTACAACGGTTCTCACAGTTATATGATATGAGAAACACAAAATGCATCTTTCTACAGAACACTTCATTTTACAATTGTACATGAGGATTTCTGTTAATACAGCACGTTGAATCCCTAAACATGGTCCGAAATGAAAATACACTTTTGAGAGGAAAACGTGATTTTTCCAACCTTACCCATCCCACTCTCTCTTTCCTCTTCATCATCCTCATTTCTACAGAGACAACAAATATTAGAGGGGTTGTTTGACGTCTAGCCTAACGACGAGCACATTGCCTGTCACACGCGATTTAAAGGATTAAACCATGAAATTGAAATTGTTCGAGTTGGATTTCTATTTTATTCACGATTCTAAAGGACATTCAACTCCGCAGCAAGAAGATTGCCTTTAATCAGTTCGTCTTGAGCGTTCAATTATTTGTCTTTCTTTTTTGTTAAATTGTTTTCATCCCTTATTCTCCTTAGTTTTTTCTTTCTTCATTCTTTTCTGCATTCTTTTCTGCATTCTTTCTCTCTTGATTTTTGTAACCGTTTTCATTATTTAGTTTGTGGCCTTATTTCGCTTTCTTTCTTGCTGAAGAATAATTACCATTTAATGGGGGAGGTCGATCGCCGCCGCGCCGCTCGTGATTGTCCTCTTTAAATCATTGAAGGTTGAACTTTAGATCATCTCTTTAACCTGGACCCTCATACTTTGCTGGTTATGGCATGAATGATGTTTGGTTTAATCGACTAATTGTCTGATTTTTCAAATATTCAATATCGTGACTACATTTACATGCAAGCTTGACTCCAAGTATGACACCAAGTAAGGACCTTATCAATAAATAAAGATTGAACTTGAGATCATCTCTTTAATCTGGACCCCTCATACTTTGCTGTAGGTCCCACCGGCTTTGGCATGAATGATGTTTGTATCACTGTATAGCATCAACACGAAACTGTGATGACATGCATGCCATACACGATGACAGATCTAACTAACCGTAGCGAGATCTGTATCCTTTTGCGACTCGCATCCAGCCAATTTCTACTTCTGACTTCTGTTATTGATCTTGATCTGTCGTTGGCTGAATGACTCAACTTTCTGCTTCGATCTGAAATTAACAAGGAGCACTATTTTAGATGTTGAAAGTGTTCCACTGAAGGAACTGTTAACGTTTATCATGATGGACTGAACAATTTTATTGAAATTCTTCATAGTAAAATGAAGACAATCCTCCTCATCCAACCCGAATTATACAACTCTGTAATAAGTTTTGTATCCCCTTTTCGACTCGAATCCAGCTTGAAAAGGGGATAATCAAGAGCAGTGCCCCTACCCCAAACAAATCAAATGACGAGGAAAAAAAGGGAGAAAAATAGGAAAGGAAAGAGAAAAGGAAATTATGAAAGGGAGAGTGAAATGAGGTCGCTTGGAGCCCCCTCCACGCTCTCCCCTAATCAATGACCTTGTCAAATCGCATTTCATTCACCAAGTACGACTACCGCCCCCTCCTTCATGACACCCTGATCGCTCAGGTCTGGATTTACGCTACGCCCGTGGTCAAAATGGTCTTTAAATTAACATTCGTATTATCCCTTCTCATTAGTAATCATCTACATACTAGTACTCTGATTCATGATGACGTTGTATTTAATAAATCATTTCCGTAATGACACCATATCTTTCGCGTTGCCATACATATTAATATCAAGACAAAAAAAAGCCTCAGGCAAAGACAATTCATCATGAGCTTGTATTCAATATTTAATCCGTTCTTGTGAAGCTCCTGCTAGGTTAAGGAAGCGCAATGTCATTCGCGTTGTCAATCATAATGTTTAAAACACAAAAATTGCCTCAAGCGATGACATTCATAATGAGCTTGTATTCAATATTAAATCCTTTCATGCAAACCTCCTGATATTATAAGGAAGTTCAATGTCATTCGCGTCGCCGTGCTTAAAACACAACCTACCACAACCGATGACAGACGTGACTAACCATAGCGAGGTTTGTATCCTTTTCAGCTCAATGCCTGCAATTTCGTGTTACTGATATTAATCTCTGAATGGGCCAAAATGACTCGACGCACTGTCCTGTTTTTAAAAGAAGTATTTGAGATATATAGTTTCTTACTTTCTTAACAGGAATCTGTGGAAGTCTAATTACAACAAGCACCTACTAGAGGTACATAATCAGAAAATGTAGGGCAAAGGAAAAATTGTCCTTCTGTTTTGCCAAAATGTATCTCCGCTTAAACATGTCAACATTTATATCTACGCACCTGCATATTTGGAATGACAGATATTTTGTTCATAGACTTATCTTGTGCAGAAAAATGCACTTGAATAACTAAAGAAATAAAGAAATAAACAAATAGATAAACAAAAAGTAAATAGATAAATAAATAAGATAATGATTATAGAAATTAATGAATTATTTTATAAATGGATTAATCAATTAATTAATTGAATAAAAACATAATTCTTACATTTGTTACACTTTAGTCAATCAGTATAATTATTGTTATACATGTGTTGTGTTGTGCTTGTTGTAATGAATAGTTTTTGTTAGATAAATGGTTTGTATTCATACAGCTTTAATTGAAAAGGTGCGTCTTTTCCCAAGTGGATTCAGCCTTTTATGATGTGCATTTCATTTTAAGCTGTTTACTCCTTAAATAATTTGTAACAGCTTTGTACTTTGATGTGGAATTCCGTTTGTCGTTAATCCAAATAGTGAGAAATCAGGATGTCATAAAGGGTGTTTAACACGACGTCTTGCGCCGCACAGTGACAGATTTAACTAACCGTAGCGGGTTCTGTATCCTTCTTCAACTCCAAACCCGCCATTTCCATTATTACTACAGTAGCCAAAAAAAAAAAAAAAAAACAGAAGTAACTTTTGTTTTTGTCTCGGTTTGTGGTTGGTCGAATTCATCAACCTCTTCCTCTGACATACATACCCCTTGGAATTAGTAACCTTGCAGAAGTGATTCAATATTGGTGGTAAAGTTATTCATTGATTTTACTTTGTTCTGAAAGATTATTTTGTGGAGAGAGAAAAGAACATAGGACTAATACTAATTAATTTAAAAGAAATCTTTTTGAAATGAAGAACATGTTTTTAAATTAGTATCACAGATAATGCATCATGTATTCTTTGTTTTAAAGATAATGGTTATGTTAATATTAATAATAGTACTATCAATAATAATAATAATAATAATAAATAATAATACTTATTATAATACTAATATAAATAGTAATAATAATAGTTATATCATGTATGATGATGATGATTAAAATGATGATGATAATTATTAGTATTATTATTAGTAGTAGTAGCTTTGCAGAGTGTTATTATTATTTTTACTATTATTATTATTTATATTACTATTATTGTTATAATTGTAAAAATTATAGAAACAATCATATTCATAATTTTGATTATAATAATGCTAATAATGACATTTTGAAAATGCAATGTGCATTCCAATTTTTATATACAGACAGATTTAAAAGGTGCTAATTTATCTCTTTTTTGTTAATATGATAATTATAGCATAATTTGTAGGCAGGTATGACATTTTATATATTCCCTTAAAGGTACTATGTCCCATTTGCAGGCCAAAAAAATGAAAAGTTAAATTCCAACTGCATTTGAAAGATAATACTTATTTAGAACTTCCCTAAAAAAGGTGGGGTTTGAAAATGTCTTCATGTGGGAAAATAACGACTATTAGTTGTCAAATCGACTTTAGGGCTAAGAGCCCAAAAGTAATAGTCTTGATTTTCAGACAATTGTACCGAATGGTCATACGTTTTATGCTGCGCAAAGATTCAATCAGTTTAATCTTGGCCATCACAAGAAGTGGGTTATTGATGTAGACAAATGCTCATGTACCCTTTACAACTCTTTTCATGTAAATTATTACCAAAGAAGATAAAAAGCCAGTCAGTCACTCAATAGTGTCTGACAGTGAAGTCTAGCAAGTAAACGGGTTTCCTTGCATAATTTGAATATGAGGACACTGCTAACGTTTAAATTTCACAGATAGGACATACATGACATATTCATAATTCCTGCAAAGTTCTACAGAATTTAAGGTTAGCTGCAAAAGGGACATAGTACCTTTAACTTAACCGTCTTTACGAAGCGGAAAAAAGCATAACAAAATAGAGGACTTATTACCCTTCACGATTCCAACCACTTTCATGGATCTTCTAATAAGTTTTTTTCTCAATATGTCAGAACATATTACACAAAAAAGTACACTTGACTCTCACTTTCTTTTCAAAGTCTCCTACCATTCGAAACATTTCCACTGACTCACCTTTCTAACTGTGAAACGCTTAAGGTATAGGCTGCACAAATCTCAAGGCATTATAGCTCAAGTGTTTGGGGTAAATCATCTTCTTCATATTTTGCCCCGGTTGGAATATTTTCCATTCCTCCTCCCTCGTCGGTTTTATCTCATCACTCATCTGATAAAAGACCCTGCTTCTGATCGAGTCCTCGTGTGCGTGAGGTGAACTACCATTTGTTCCAAAAGCATTTCGTCTTATACTCATTTCGTCTAATTTCATGTAATTTCGTCTACTTCTCGTTTTGGTACAGGCCCAGTTCTTGGCCAGCTAGTTCTCGCTAGTGCATGTACCCACCTAGATTAACAGGTATTATCGGACGACTGCAGCTAGGACAACTCACCATAGGTCAGCTGTTCCACAGGACAATTACTCCCCGATATCTGCCCCGGACAGCTACCCCCAAAGAATACCCCTTGGTAGTTTTCGGAGGGTAATTTGTTATGAGGGTAGTTGTACCAAAATTATTTGTTTGGGTTATAGTTCCTGGGAATACTTGTCCTAGAGGGTAGTTTTCCTTTGGGCTGATTTTTAGGCGGGTACTTGTCCAAAAGAAGTGGTGTTGACCCGGGTAAACAGGGCAACCTCTGGCCCATGCTGATTACATAATTTCGTCTAATTTTCACAATGAGCTTGGAAGTTATTCTAGCAATATAAATTCTCAATAATTTGATCAAGGAGTCAGTACGATTATGGATAATTCTTTGATTCGATATAGTAGGAGAACGAATTCAGCCCACGAGACCGATATTTGGTCTCGCGGGCCGAAATGCAACTTGTCTATGAGTTCACGAGGCCGAAAACGTTGATCATCGTGCATGGCTGTCAGTCTTGTGGGCTACCTGTCTACCGGGATATCCCGAGGGCGGGGTGGGTGTCGATAAAATGTGATGGACAAGCTGGGTTTTTGGAGACCTAATGGAAATAAACTGGTTTTAACTCATCTCTCATCGAGTAAAAGACCCTGTTTGCGATCAGAACCTCGTATATACGTGTCTAAGACCTTCATGATTGATTGACAGAAATTGGTAACACAGGTCGCCAGAAGTTACGCGTGCATGGACCTGACATGTCATGCCACCCTAGTAGCCCGATCGCAGCTTCGTTATAGGAAAATGAACATTTCCATAATCTTTCTATATCCCTTATTTCTGAGGTCGTTCTCTATATAACATGGCTCCTCACTACTTAATTCATTAACCTAAATCTTATATGATTTTAGAAATATGGGAAAAAGTGAAGTATTATTCACGCAAGACCAATATATTATATTATATTGTATTAAAGGCCACTTGCTAATATGAGAGACATACTTGTGTTGTATATATATTGCGTCACACCCGTACTCCTGAGTATTAAAAGGGTTTACGACCTATGTATATTATTATATATTTTGGGGTGGTATTCTCGAAAGCGGACTTATTTTAGTCCATGGTTAAATCCACCGACTAATGCCAAGTGTTAATCTGTCACTAAATTAAAATAAAATGTAATAACATAATTAATAAGCAACAATATAATTATTTTATAATTATGTTATCATGGTAATTTAAGGACATATCGAATTATTCAAAAATATATTCATATGGACACTTGGCATCCATACTTAGTCGGTGGATTTAACCATGGAC
>JAVYIG010008646.1:0-87084 GCA_035222895.1 Strongylocentrotus droebachiensis | reverse complement strand
ACATGTCCATTTTATCAAAGGGATTGATAGTTTCCTAGCAGGGATGTTTTCAGTTGAGCAATTCCTTAATTGTATTTAGGGGGTTACAATGAGTGGAGGACTAAATATGCAAAGAGGTCATTTAATACAGCTTATTGGCGTTATTTTGAATAAGACAGTCACCTTATTTAAGCTTCACTGAATACTGATACACTAGACACCTTAATTTAGATTATATCATATCAACAACAAATTCACCTCTTTTCATTGTCTTTTGATTAATATTTAATCATGCCAAGTATGATTTAGAACTTTTGAATGACTATTTAAAAAAAATCAAGGAAGCAAGTCATTGGCCATTGTTTCCTTTATCAAAGTTTTAAAATTTTTATTCAGGCGATTGTTTCTATAAATTATATCAGATCACAAATAGGTGGTGTTACCTTCGACCTATATATCTCCTATCACTGGTCAATACGCATGATGTTTAGAGAGGGAATTATCCTTGTTGACAATTTCAGAAAATACAAGAATAAAGACACGAGGGCAATTGTACATTGAACGGCTCTTTATATAAAGTTAACTTGAAACGGAGGAGCTTCTCTAATTCAAGAGCACATTTCCCCCCAAAAAAATTTGGGGTATAAATCAGTAATTTTCTATGCGGCGCTATGAATCTAAAACAAACGGCACGCCGACACTGCACGGACGCATGATTGTCTGAAATTTTTGATGATTTTACTCACACAAAGTTGTTAAATATTGAGTTTCAGGTCATCACAACACAGTTTTCAATACTTGATATTTTTCTGTCTTTCTTAGCGAGTTTTGGATGGCCGCCATACTTCACAGCACTTGCTACGATACATCGTATTAACAAAATTAAAATAAAAAACAATTAAAATAGTTTTTATTTTTTTACTTTTTTAAATCCGTAATTTGAGACAACATTCCGTAATGGTCGTTAATTTCCGTACCAATTACGGGAGATCCGTACTAGTTGTCAGCTCTGATGGACAGAAAGGAAGTCAGTCGAAACGATTTACATACAAGAAAGTTTAAAGAGTAGGCCTATTCTCGAATGCATGATTTAATTGAGAAACGAAAATATGAAAATCTCGTGAATAGATGAATAGCGTTATCAATAAATCTTTACGAATCGTTTGATATTAATCACTGCGTCATTTAGAAAGTTTCGGTTATTAATTAAAACATTACAGCATAACAGATTATAAAATCAATGCATCAATGAATTACTCACCAGCTCTCCAAGTCTGTCTCGCCTGCATGTGACGAGAAACTGTCTACCAACAAATTACTATACCAGGTCAGTACACGGATTCCTGATTTTCAGCAGCGATTATATGTTTCGCGTACTAAAAACTAGGTGCGTAAATCATTTAAGCAGATTTATTGGTCGATAACAGTTGTCATGTAATAGGAGGAACTAACGCTTAGACAAATAATGAAATAAGGCTTCTTATCTAATCTTCCAAGTACGTCGGTCATCGTCATATGGTTTGTTTAAAGTTTATCTTTTCTCGTTGAATTATACAATACATCAAGCTTTGTTCGATAATAATAAATTTGAATTGACAATTGGCTGCTTCATGTAGTATGTTTGATGCGTCTGCTAATTCCCTGACGATCGAACTATCATAACTAGATAACCCTTAAATTACTTGAAAGAAGCATGCAATGTCTATTAAATCGTCTTATGGGGAATATTTAGAGAACCTTTAAGCATATCATGCTGCCCTACTTAAGCAAAATTAGGAAGCAAATATAGCTTGCTTGATGGCAAACAAAGGCATATCGTCAGATATTTTATAGAAACATTACATTTTCTCTCCTAGTATATAAACGCCGTTTTGTTTGAGTTTTCTCTCCTATAATTATAAACACATTTTCTTTTTAATGAAATTTTGTCAGAGTAAAATGAACAGGACTATTTAACTCGAATATCAAGCCATACCTTAAAACCGATTGTGTAAGTAAATGAATAGGTTTTAACAACTACAAAATAAAATAGGAAGAATGAGAAAGCAAGTAAATGGGAAAGGCTCTAGCATGAAAAATATTATGTTTTTTCAGATACTTAATTTATAATAACCAATTTATCTGAAAACTTGAGTTTGGAGTCGTTTTGTTGTCCAGTTTTGTAGATTAATTCAGCAAATATCATCACAAAGAATTTTCTTTGCTTTATGATAACATCACCATTATACAAGACTCGTTATTATGTTGACATTATAGTGCGCCACCTTAAACCAAATAAAGTAGGTCAGTACTGTTTGCTGATATTGGTTGTGATAACTGATAAAAAGAGTCCTAATGATAATATATTATATCATAATGATATAATGGTAATTTGCTATTACACAATGTTATTATATCATTATGCTTATTTCATTATGTGAAGCTTATTCAATATCCATGGTGTCAAATCCATTGGGGACTATGACCTATTAAACGTGTGATGTAACAGAATGAATGTCAAAGTCTCACTTCCATAGATGCCTTACACTGATTGACATGACTTGATTTTAATATTTAAAAGCATTGACTCGTCAACATGCCAGTAAACGTAGCAAATCTAATTTATGTTTCACAATGAAACTGTGTAGCATTTATTGTTGTCTTACTCACTATGTATTGCTTTACATAACTATGTAAATTTATATTATGAACATTAAACATTCGACTTATGATGAGGGCGTCAGCTCTAGCTGTGCTTATGACGACCCCTTTTTTCTATGTACGATTTTATGTGACCATATATATTACAAATTCATGAGTAATATCATGATGCATTATTGAAAATGAAAAAATATCGAATCAAATCAATTCAAATTTTATGTGAGGGGAGCTGTTGTTGCGGGAACAAAATATATATATTTTTTTTAAGGTTCATTTCTAAATGTAGCTCATTAATTTTCCAAAGACTAAATGCAATTATTTTAACCTGTGATTATTCAAACTGTGGGTTTGGGGTGAATATGAGCGATCACCACGTGTCTACGACCCCTTCCCCTGTATTGAACGTATCTTTTGAAATATGGAACACCTTTTGTCAACTCTGTTTGTTGCTACGGCAGGCAGCCGGTGAAAACAGATTCGTTTAATCAAATTATGGAAATGCAAGGATTACTTTAAACAAACATAACTTTGTTATTCCTGGCTCATTTTTGCTGATTGAGGTGTCATATGAAAGGGCAGAAAATGAACGTTCTAGAAATGTGACTTTATATTTGGAATTCAGATACCACCCGCCAAATGACTTTTTGGTATTATATCTTCAAATTGTTTTTAATCACTCATGCGTAAAATATGCAATTCTCGGTTTCATTTTTTTCTGGGACGCACTGTATGATGGGGGAGGGGGGGGGGGGGAGGTGGGTCCTTGCCACCGGCACCCATCCCCTCCGGTCTCCTATAGAATTAGCAAGGGAAAAACAAAACAAGTCGATGAAAAACAAAAGAGATGTAGAATTCGAAACATGCAATATTCCTAATGTGCAATACTCTTCTCGATGATGCTCCTCATCTACATTCTGCAAAATTCCACTGAGAACAGCCAACAAAATGTCATTGCTTTGGGGGGTGGTTTCTGAACCATAGGTGCCAAAATAATAATATTTCCATTTATCTGGTAACAGGAGTTCAAGCTTACTAGCAGAATTCCACCACAAAAACATCAACGGTTAATTTTTCAACTGCATTAAGTTTTCTTCTTTGTTGTCAAACTGTATAGGCCAACTATCTACGTGAAGATATTCCAGTCATGGTCATAATCAAAACTGTCACAGAAAAAAAGTATTTGTGGATTTATATGACTTAAAATTCACATTACATTGTTTATAGTTAACCTACGATTATTTAGAAGTAAAGAAAAAAGGAGAATTGAATTAAAACACACTGAACACGACTATATAAAGATCATTGCACATTAGTATGTATTTATTACCCTCTATGATCATCCACATAAAACAGTCCATTTTACCTAGAGTAAGCATGTAGTTTGGGTTATTTATACGATCAAAGTGTGTATTGATAATTTTACTGCGATTGACTATAAAGCAAGTGGGTCCTTAATTAAGGCAATTTGCAATTTGCGGTATACAAAATAATATCTTATTATTATTATTATAGTACTAAACATTACATGACGAAATGGGATATTCTTAAATATAAGCACAATCATAAATACAATGATGATTTTGAGAATGTTGTAAATTTAAACGAAATAATAAAACATATCACAGATTGCATGGCCAATATTTTGTTGTATAAACTATACTCTAGGCAACGAATAAAAGAATGATCGTTACATTTATTTCAGAAAGATATGAACTAGGTACAAAAAAGAATACTCATATAAAATTGTAAAGAAAACATGAAATTAATTAAAAATAGAAACATTTAGATGATAGAAATGGCCTATACAATAATAATTTCACTCCATCTTTACCTGTTTTTGAAAGAATGTCTTGTAACTTTTATTCTCCCAACATTTTGCTTATACTTTTAAGTACAAAACAGAAAAAAAATTGGAAAGGGAAGGTAAAGGAAAGTCAATTGCATGTATGATTAGATAATTATTTATATTCTATTCATTATCATCATCCGGCCTGACCACTACCATCAACATGATCTACAAAGTTTGTGTCTTTCATAGAGGGCGTTGTTTTATTTTTTGTAGAAAGCGCACATTTCATGCTACATTAACTTAGTTTTCTTTTGGGAAATTACAAGTCTACAATTATAGATCCCTTTAATCTGTTACTTTATTTGGCAACTGGAAACTGTGCAAGCACTGAGTTTATTTTTTACCTCTGACATTTTTACCTCTGACATTCTTACCTCTGACATTCTTACCTCTGACAATTTTACCTCTGACATTTTTAATTCTTCTCTCCTCCCCCCTTTTCATTTTTCTTTCTTTCCCCCAATAAAACAAGAAAGTTATGTTCTATCAAATATTCGTGTAATTAAATTAAAATTAAAAATGATTAATTACTTCACCAAATCGAGATTGTTCCTTTTTAAGTTTAAGAAATACAAATAAAACATTATGTGAGTGGAAAGAGCACTTCTTATGTCTTTCATCGCTATGTATTGCAGTGCTGATTTGTCACTCATGTGTCATCTGTAGAATGTCATCAAACTGAGCTTCAAAGAAATTATTACTATTTTAAGACCTTATATTATTTACTCTAAAAAAACTAGATTTTAAATACCAGTTCCTTCATAATTATACAGTAACACTAACTCAGATGTAAAATCAAATTTACAATAAACCACTTCGCTAAACTAAATCGTAAGGTCACTGATTATGATAACTAATTTCAATTTATCCAGGGAGGTGTTTTTTTTAAAACTCACATACCCTGATTCATCCATGTCTCGACATTTAGTATCATTCTTGGGAGTGGCGGGGTCCCCCTATTTCTTTTATTCTGGTAGAAGATGGTTGTTATAGACACCCTCCCGTTATTTAGATCATGTGTTTATACGTGGTGGAATCGACTTTGGTCATCTTCACGAAAAGGTAGACCGGATCGCGAATGATCATGAGGACCGTCTTCACGACGAAGAAGATGAAGCTGATTGAGACGAGGATGGCGCTATATACGAACACGGGACTGTTAGTATCATCACCGTTAGCAACCATGATACCAGCCAAGGCCCAGATGAAGGTGGGGTATACCATGAACACGTAACGGGTGTAGACATCGAAGACAAACAACTCAAACACGAAGTAGATGATGAGAATGACGGCTAGTGTAGTCAAACAGACGTAGGTGGCGACGTCACTGTTTTCAAGAAGAAGGGAATTAAATCAATGTTAAAGATAAAAGTGAGTTTTGGTAAAAAAGAAAGAAAATGATTTTTCACAGAATCACACGAAACTTACACTGAATGTTCAAGATTACAAATAAATGTCATTTGCCAAACGATTTTGGTAGAAAATACTGGCTGAGTAATGAGCATAGCAAGATTAGGAAATCAAGCTTAAGGTTAGTAGCCCTGACACCATTTGTGTAGTCCCATATACATCTTTCTGTGTACAGTGCTTGTTACTTTACCAAGACTGGGCCAAATTGATTATGATTTTGATGATTCCAGAACTTTGCAGTACACACCATTACTACACATGCTACATGATCACCTTTTTCTGATCCTTTCCACACATTTTCTTTTACAATGCAATCGGATGACCTACTCTACTAAACTCAACTTTATCTTTAATGTTGTGGACCTTGTGGCGACCTTTTAGAGAAGGCCATTTATGTTTGTTCCCTGATAGCGTTTGTTTGGAGCCAGAAGGGCATTCATATACTTTAACATAGAATTAACGATTTTCTGGCTCTGAACATGATGAACAGATGATAAACAAAATTGCACTATCATTACTTCATAAAAGCTTAAACTAAGGGCGTACTTCATAATACTTGTATTCCTTGAGATTATTAATATGCTTCATGTTTGTATCATAGTCATAGTCAATAATTGTACTTTCTTTTTGTAAAGGTATATCAGGAATTTCGTCCTTCTTTAAAATCCCATAACGTTATTAATTAAAATGTAACATCACCAATTATTAGAATCAAATTATGAATTTTCTTTATATTTAATGTGATCGATAGTCCATATACAATGTACTACGGACTACGGACATATATTAGGTATAATATTACATGGAAATCTTTGAAGTAGTCGATAACGTATGGGAAAAATTGCCCAAATAAGCATTTCTTTCGATCTATCTCACCAGTCTGTCAATTATAAATCCTTATTACCTCGGTAGTCTTGCTACGTATATGAGTGTGACCGAGAGGTTGACGAGCGAGGCAGCCGTAGTCCAGGCAGCGTACATTGCTAGGCCATTATGTACCAAGACTCGATAGGCCCAAAGATCAGACCTGTCCAAACAAAAATGTTTGATTGTTGCAATTAAATGGTTAATCATTATCAAAGCACAACATCATGACACAGAAATAGCTCATATCAAAAACTCGTTTTAAGAACATTCTTAAGGCCTCAAGTAGCTGTCATGTAAAGTTCTTTGCTAGACTCAAGTGTCCACGCACACACCTTTAATATCAAGGGTGTTATCTTGAAGAACGGTGTCATACACAGTAATTTTGAAGGCAAGTTTGCAGACAGATTTTGCCAATTTTCTATTGAGTTTTTAAAATAAATCTTATTGATTCCCCCAAAATGATCATTCGAGAACCACAATAGTGGCTTTTCAGATTTAAATTAGAGAGTGCATTGCGTCACACCGTCCCGCACCCAGTCTCCACCCCCCTCCCAGCCCCCCTACCACTACTGCCCTCTCGTCAATTTAAAAGACCCAAAACAAAAAGTATTGCTTTTGGACGGTGTTGCACAGTGACGCATTTAAGGGAAGCCATAGGTGTCTTTGTGCTTTGAGAGTTTTTTTTTCAGGATGTTTTGCATGTTGGAGGGTTGGTGCAGTGAAAGGGGTGTAATAAGTAGCATTTCATACAGAAATTGTACAGTTTTTTCATCAACCTTCAACAATATTACCAAGTCACTTTAAGGAATCGATCAGATCATTTTTTTTCAAGGGAAGTGATACAAAAAAAAAGCAAACATACTCTGCATAGTCTTTGAAGTCTGTGAGATACTGGTAGACACTGGAGAGACTGATATACAACCCTACATACAGGGTGAGTACGATCAGACATAGGGCTAGGGTTGATCTAGTCAGGTACTCTCGATCCCACAAGACCAACCAGAGCATATTGGCGACATTATTGATCATGAAGCTATTAAGGAACATGACGGTGGTAGCTGGAGGGTTAAGGAAGACCGGTCCGCGGCTGTTGGTACGACATAAGGTCGTCAAGACATAGATGATCCATGCGAAGTTCCATAGGTAGATCAGACCCCATATGCTGAAGGTATAGCCGGCAGGTGTGACAGGGGTCGGGTACTTGTTCGAGAGGTTAGCTACTGAACTCCTAAACCATCCTGAGTGGAGGAAAGAGAGAGACACAACAGTTAAAGTTGTAAAATCAGAGAAAATGAAAAACTGATTGTTTGCAAGGGTAATCAACGAAATGATTAATAACAGTCTGAAATGTCCTGCTGGTATTTTATTTTTTATTACATTTCTCTTCAATGTATTCCCTGGTGAGTCATTTTCTCGATTTAAGTACTTCAAGTTTAGTTTCATAATATACCTGGCAGGAATTAATTCCTTAAAATGCTGGAGCGCTGTAATGGCAGCTAGGCTAAAGCCGAGGTAATAATTAATGCGCCTCGGAATAGAATTTCTAGATGGACGGCGCTATAGAAATGCCTATAATTATTATTATTATTATTATTATTATTACAAAATTAGTGTTTTTCATATGAATATTGTCGAGTAGCAAGACGAAGATATGGGATTCAATTTCGAGGTTGACAACCCCCCCCCCCTCCTCATTCCTGAATCAACGGTGTGACCCATCATGGTCCTACTGAGACTGTTATCCGTGTTTGCTAAAAGGGGCCTTACATAATATCTCAGATTGTAGAAAAGTTTGCTTATCTTTGGGAAGAGGCCACGAAAGCTCCTCCCAATCCCGGCATCATACGGCTCTGCACTTCTCCCTAATTAACAAATATTATCTAGATATGCCGATCTGGACTTCACTATGACAGGGGTTCGACAAGTGTAACATTAATTGATCCTGTTCAATAACGCTCAGATTGAAGGGTTAGCTGAGCAACAGGGTTTCTGTATCTGGTGTAATGTAAAACAAGTTCGGTATCATGAGGATGAAATATATATTTATAATTCACTTGGTATGTGTAGACAAATTTTCATTAAGTGGAAGTGAATTCGATATCTGTTCGTATAAAACAAAAGGAAAGAACCACCTTGTAACCAAGTGAGTCAAACATATGCAAATGTATGATTGTTTCTTTGTTATTTTGAATTTATCCAATAAAGAAGCTTGAGCTATACCTTGTTTGGCGTTCAGCAATAAGGGATAGAGCAACGTCGATCTGGCGCTGCTCAGTGGCTGCCGTGCTCACGATCAATTGGGCAAAAAGAATTATCATTTTCGGTTTAACTTAATACAAATTTTGAGTGGACTTTAAAAGATTATTATTATTATTATTATTATCTTACCTAATGACATCGGGCTATCAGGTCCAATAGCAGCCTGAAAGTTAACAAACTGCAGGACTTTAAAAGATTATTATTATTATTATTATTATCTTACCTAATGACATGGGGCTATCAGGTCCAATAGCAGCCTGAAAGTTAACAAACTGCAGGACTTTAAAAGATTATTATTATTATTATTATTATCTTACCTAATGACATCGGGCTATCAGGTCCAATAGCAGCCTGAAAGTTAACAAACTGCAGGACTTTAAAAGATTATTATTATTATTATTATTATCTTACCTAATGACATCGGGCTATCAGGTCCAATAGCAGCCTGAAAGTTAACAAACTGCAGGACTTTAAAAGATTATTATTATTATTATTATTATCTTACCTAATGACATCGGGCTATCAGGTCCAATAGCAGCCTGAAAGTTAACAAACTGCAGGACTTTAAAAGATTATTATTATTATTATTATTATCTTACCTAATGACATCGGGCTATCAGGTCCAATAGCAGCCTGAAAGTTAACAAACTGCAGGAACAGGAAGGTGACAAGGGTGCAAAACGTAGCCACCACAACAGACTCCATCTTGAATTCAGCTATAAATAGAAGACAAATCAAAGTCTTACGAAGAAGGAAATGCCACGTGGTGGTGGTTATTTTACCTGACTGATAAGAAAGCATTAATGCTTGTAAGTAAGCAACTAGACGGCCGACGGCTTTAGGTCCTCTCCGAGGGACCTGGCAATGAGGATCGCCTTGGTTTCGAACCCGGGTCACCGGATTACGAGACCACTGCTCTACCGCGTCTCCTCAAAGTGATACTACACTGAAAAAATGTTTACACAAGCCCCAGTCAAATCCTTCTTTAATTAATGGTCAATTAAGAGAATTTGTTGTATTATAACACCACAACATTGTATAATTTGAGGTTTCACGTTGCATGTACTGTCATCTTGCATCTATGTCGATAGGTATGAAATAATAATGTATTAAATGGTTATTGGATGTATTTGCGAACAACTGACTTTATGTAACTATATCAGCCTTACTTGCGGGGCTGCCCAGGTACACCCCCACCTCTACGGAGGAGATCGCACCTCCTCTTTATCAATTTCTGGATACGCCCTTGTCTTAGAATTATTACTGGCTAAAACCATTCTTTAGGGCAATATACTCCTTCAATTTCATTATTCTTCAAGTACGGCCCGCAACGTTTTTTAAAAATAATAATGATAATAACCTATATTGTTTACCAATGGCAGCCTCATCAGTATTAATACTGTTCTCCCTCAGGGCCCTATGATCACACTACAACATATATTACCCTGGCTAAAAATAGATATCACACTAAAAGGGATTTCACAATAAATTGGTTATATCACCCTATAAGATAAAGTGACGAAGTATACAATGCATTATAGTCATAATAATGTTAAAGTTGGTTAGGTGCGAAATAACTATTATGGACCTAACTGTAAGGACCATGGAAATAACATTTTAATTCGGATGCATTGACGTGCTATAATAAGCCATGTTAAAGAAACAATAATGACCAATTATGCATGATAGTTAATACTACTGATTCAATAGGAATAAATAAAATAGACACAAATCATTCCTCCATTCATCATTTTAACTCACTAACTGTGTATAAAAGAAGATGAACAAAAAATCATCTATTTTCCATATGCATGTACATGTACCACTAACTTTCTTGTAAAGATACAAAAACACGATAGCTCTACTTACCTTCAGCAGTTGACTCCAAACAATCAGCTTATAATTAATGCTGTTAATCTTTGACTTGGTCTTTACACGTAATACTGCATTCATTGTTTGCTAATACCCATTACAAGCACGTGACCCTTGACAAACGTGACCAGACAATACATACACTCACCTTTACGTAAACTAAATAGAAAAAAGAAAGAAAAAAACGTTTCATAAGCCGAAAATTTTGCCGCCGCCACCCCCGGGCCCTGCCCTTTCCTCATTTCGTCTCATGCTGTATTTCTCTGTGTTTCGCCACCCGCCCCCTCTCTCTCTCTCTCTCTCTCTCTCTCTCCCTCACCCTCTCTCTTTTCTCTTTCTCTATTCTTCTCTCTCTTGCTCTTTGTTTCTCTCCCTTACCCTCTCTCTCTCTTTCTTTTCTCTCTCTATCTCTCTCTTTCTCTGTTTTTCTCCCCTTCCCCCTTTCTTTCTCTACAAATCCTAGCTCTCATCTCTCTTTCCCTTTCCCCCTTTATTTCTTCATGCATGCATCCTCTCTCTCTCTGTCTCTCTCTCTTCCTCCTCACCCCTCTCTTTGTGCTCTATTCTCCCCTCTGTCTCCTTTTCATATTTTGTGTACTCCCATTTTCTCTTTCGACCAAGCACTCGGTCTTCAAAATGGACTTTGATCTCATATTATCCAACTGATCTGAATCACAAACTAAATAAAAAACCGTGCCAACAATCGCCCGGATGAAGGAATGTTGTAAATCTTTAATGAAAATCAGTTTCATAATCTATTGAGAGACATGAATTTGGACCTCGTACCTAGCTAGCCAAGCTCCTCATTGCATCAGCAAATGCCTAAAAGGTCTCTTTCATGTTTGGTAGATAATTATTGCCTGCTGCAGCCGTTTGTTTTCTCTATTTTGTTTTCTCTATTTTGTTTCTCTATTTTGTTTTCTCTATTTTGTTTTGTCTCTTGTTTGCTTGTTTTCTTTATTTGTTCGCTCTTGTGAAATCTTTATCTGTCTGGTATTTTGTAATCAATAAAAACCGAAAGAAAACAAAAAGCGAACATTTCTCTCTCTCTCTCTCTCTCTCTGGGGGCTTCAACACACAATTTATTAAATTAAAAATATTACTGACTGCATATACATGTATTTGCTTTTTTGTTGTTGTTGAATATAACCACTCAAACAAATACAGACTGACACTAGATTCTATCCATCAGCATGTCCAGGCAAAATGAACACTATAAATTATATATGCTTCAAGAGTATTGCGATAAACGTAATACGTGTATACATACCCCCCCCCCCCACACACACACACACAAACACGAGCGTGCGTGCAAATCGTGAACATTGTCATACATGCACTTGTCCATTGCAAAAAGAAAATCAACAATTTGATAACTATATCGTCGTTACCAATCCTCTTTTGTTTTTAAATTACCGTTCAAAATAATACCTTGTACAAATTTGTCTTTTAAACTATATCAAAATCGCATGTACATGTAGAACAATGTTATCGCTCTTAGAGGCTCGTATATTAACTTCGTTATACAAATCTGTTTGATCTGCAACTACTATATCCAAGGCCCGAAAAGAGACGTTTGATTAATATGCTGATTGTTTTAAGTTGTTTTCCCCTCCCTACATCGCATTACTGATATAGTGTAAAGTAAATCAACTTTAATCTGCTTTTTGTAGAATATTTGGCTCAGAATCTTATCGACAATTAAACATCCAGCTTGATAAGATAAAGGAATTAAGTCAGAGCTAAGCTTCAAACTTACATGATACTACCTTGTACATTAGTAGAAGCAGTCTTCATTTGAATTATATTCTTTCTACCATCTTCGCACTGCTGGCTGCAAAGTGTGCAGATTTTATATAGTTTCCTGATAGTTCCGAGGTAAGTCTTGGCGCGGGTGTTAATCATGATATTGGCAACTTGGTATTTTATTCTTCAAACAGTGATTTCTATCATTTTTAGTTTATCTAAGATTCATTATTGTTTCATTATGTCTGCATTTCCCTGCCATCTTCAGTTCTTTTACAATTCCTCTCAACATTAACATATCATTTGGTTTTCTGTTATTTCGAAATCAGTTTTCATTGCTGATTATTATATTAATTGATTCATTTCATTTTTTAAAAAGACAAACTGACATAGTGTCTTTTACGGAATAAACTCCCCAACAATATTACAAAACAGTTCAGCTCTTTCCAGATTTTAAAAGCTAAGCAGGGAAATCTTAATTTGTTTGTAATGTGCTCTTGATATTCTTGTTCGCTTTCTTTTCAACTGCCCTCATAATTAGAAACATGTAGATATAGACTTTTGCTGCTGCTGCAAGAAGTGTACTTCTCTTTTTTCCTTGTTTATATTAATGTTCGATATTTTTTGTGGGTATAAGTATACTTGATCTGTTTATGTATTTCAATTTGGTGGCCCCTTTTTAGAAGCCCTGCTTTCTCCAGGGTCACCAAACCATCATTGTGTTCTTCTAAATTCTTGATGTAACTTATTTTGATTGTATATATATTGTGATGGTTGAACAAATAAATGAATTGAACTGACTTGAATAGTGGCTTCCGTAGTACGACCTTCTTCATCCATTGTAATAACCGATGACCGATCGATGTTGCTTCCTCCTTCTCCTCTTCCTCCAGTAATTAACCGATCAAGATGGATGTTGTACCTCCACTCACCCTCCTGGTAACCACTGGATACATCCTCACTCTCTTCTTCAACTTTCAAGCTGGTATTGGTCCAAATTCGGACTTGTCACTAGGTAAGATGCTTTACAGTCATATTACCATTCTCGTAACATTTCTGACCATTTCGTGTTATTTTGACGAAAGAGAACGCCATGGTATTGAACCAGAATGTGACGATTTCCTGTCAGATATATGCAACCAATCGTCTTTATTTTGTATCCCAACTATAGTTCTGGTCATGCGTTTGCATTATAAAAGAAACGATGTGTAATCGATCAGAAAAGGTTGATCATGTAGCATATGTATTGGGGTGTACTGAAAGGTTCTGGAATCATCAAAAGGATAAGAAATTTGGCCGAGTCCTGGTAAAAGCAACACGCACTATACACATACAATATCCTACGGGACTACACAAACATGTAGCATGAAAATGAGGCCCACATTGTTAAGCTGTTTACATGTCATATTTAGAATATGAAGGCATTTGAAGAGCCATGCTTTTCAGGGAACCTTTTTTCTCTGATGTTCTTCCACATTTGCATAATAACAATGAAAATGCTCACAAATTATTTTTCACCTCTCCCCAGAACTCAACCTTCTCTTTAACCCTCACAAGGCTGTTGCCGTAATCATTTTACCCCTTTCTAAAGATATACCTCCTAACGGCAGTGTTCCGATTTGTTCTTACATTTATTTAATATGTTGTATTTAGTGTCGTATCCAGCAGTTAGTCAAAAAAGGAAGCTAAATGTATCACGGGGTAGTAGCTGCCCTGTGAACTTTATAGAAACATGGTATGCACACCGCGGCCAGAAAACGTTGACATTTGAAATCAGAAAACCATTAGCCTGTGATCTGAATTAAATATTAGTACTACTATACTGTAACACACATTGGTATTTTCTTCTCTAACCTTGCCATGGGTGGGGGGGGGGGGGGGGGTGGCATACACTTTATTTACTCCATTGGATATACTAAGTGTTAGGCGCTATAAGCACTGTAATTATTATTATTATTACTTTTCAAATTGATTTAACATCAGATTAATACCGAGTCAGACTACATGACTAAAAAGCACAGTTGCTTAATTGTGAGATACATTCAGTGGATGAGAGCAATTTTGCAGTTTTACAGCGCATGGCCTTAATTGTTTTGATCATATATAGGACTATGATGTATTTCTAAAAATCATTGGTTTTTATAGTTTTCCTATTTCAAACTATAAACACTTTAGTGCATATTGTCACGTTATCCACGAAGATTACATTGAATTGTATGAATAGGCCTATATATATATGCACTTCTTTGAGAGATGACAACTTGTCACTACAACCCTTTAGGAATTTTATTTGTCATATGTTATATATATTTAAAGGTGTTGTAACGATTCAAGATCTAATTGCATATGTTTCATCACTTTTGTGTGTTCATTCATTAAACTGTTGCAACTTGGTTGCAACTTGTCTTTGATAAAACATTGTTATATTATTTTTCACCTGAAGTCAATTAAAATGGATCGTAAAATTGAAAATGATTTGTTATATTTTTTTTTTTTCATGTGATGTTGACTTAAATGAATTGTGAAATTGTGAACATGCATGCATTAATAAATGAAATAAAATGTTATCATTTACTACCCACAGGACTTTTTCGTAGCTCCATCGGAAACCTGTCCAACCTCTACCCCACACCCGTCACACCTGCAGGGTACACCTTCGCTATCTGGGGTCTCATCTACTCCTGGTTTGCATCATGGCTGGTCTACGTCATCACTACCCTCTTCAGAACCAATGATAAGGGTCCGGTTTATCTTAACCCTCCTACTACAAGTCCAGCATTCCTTATAGCAGTCTTTCTCAATCTTACATTTAATGTCACATGGTTGTTCGCCTTCGACAGGACTACTTTTATCCTGAGCCAAGTCGCGCTAGTTGGCATCACCGTAACGCTGTATATAGCTGTCTCCATAGCAACTAGCAGGGTATATGAATATCTCTTCGTCTTCAAGGAGTACGGAGTGTAAGCATATTTTCAGGATTTTTATATTTCATTTTATTCATTTCATAGAAATGGTATAAAAAGATGTTTTCGATGTTAAAGTTCATTAAGTAGTACTTGGAATGTCTTAAAATCTGGCTATAAACTTAAGCCAATAACTTCGAACTATAAATAGGCATATGCAATATTAAGATTGTCATTATACGACGGTCATGCCAATCTAATTCGTTATTTTAGTCCTATAAAAGACATCATAAGTGTCCATGTCATTATCATCGCCATCATCACCATCATCATCATCATCACCACCCTCATCATTTCATCTTCACCATCACCATGAACTTCTTTTTATTCGAAGTTGGATATTGTGAGATATTCGTTGATTATGTTAGATGATAAGAAAATTAAAATTTATCAAGTTATAAGTTGTAACATATCTTTTATTGACAAGATAATAATGGTTTATATTTTAGATTCGACCTGTGGGCAAATCGCGTTCTGGTGCATAATGGACTCGCCCTCTACGCTACATGGACTACGGTCGCAACCAAAGTAAACCTGTCTATCATGCTCATATACACGTTCGGAGTGGATAAGTAAGTATATTTGCAGTGGTGTATCCAGTCACTCAGTGGTTGTTACCTATCATTTAATAGATAAAAATGATGAATCATTAACCGTATAATCATGTAAACATTAACCAATGTATAAAGAAAAAAAGGAATTAAGTGAATAGTCGTGGCGGCAGTGGCGTACGCAGGATTTTTTCAAGGGGGGGGGGGGGGGGAGGTTCGGCCCCCTAACCCCTTCCCCCCCCCCCCCCCCCCCTCCGTACGCGCCTGCGTGGCGGCGTCGGGGTATCTAAGATTTTGCTCCAGTTATTGATAGTTTATATAAACTGTATTATTAACGGATCCAATTTTTTTTTCTTCTGTTTTATAGGGAAACAACGACATATATATGTTTTGCGGTCCTCGCCGCCGAGCTCGTCACCTACTTCCTCCTTGATTGTTTCGTATACGATCGCTACTTTCGATATATTCTCATCGTGTACCCTGCAGCGCTGTGGTCATTGGGTGGAATACTTGTCGCTAACGTGAGAGATCCTACCAGTCCACAGGCGGTCATCGGATCAACACTCTTCGCTATCGTCTTCGTCTTCTTCGTCATTAAAACCATCCTCGTCATCATTCGCAACCCCGTATACGTCATTGCAAAACAGGAGAAAGCTGATGGTATCGCCTACTCAAGAATGGTTTAGTTATTCATCAAAGAAATTATATTTCTGCCTTAGCATTGTTATTTTTCTATGTTCTCAACACGACGTGTATTTTCCGTCCAGGAAATCATCATATTGTTTCTTTATAATTATCATGATTAACTTTAAATTCATCATATTATATTGTCGTCATTCTATCTTTAGTAAAATATTTGCACTGTAATGATTAGTAGATGCCATTTTAGAAATATCTCTTATTAGTAATCATCTCTCATAATAGGTGACAACTTTCTGATAATTTGTATAAGAAATGAAAATACATGTATCTTTAGTACTGCACCTGGTTCTGTTTTTATGCAAAGGATTTTCTTACGTGTAAATGAAGTTTATTCAATCAACAAACTTGATTTAAAAATTGTCCTATTGTAGAGGAAATTAATATGTTCTTTCAACATTTTCCTTCTAGCCATCATCGTCATCAATTAATACTGAGTCCTTATCATTACAAATATGAATACTATTCGCCCATCTGTCAAAAGCAAATAAATATTTTCTCAAACATACATCCAAACAATCTCCCCTCAGTTTTTAGTATTTAGGTTGACGTTTTAATTTTGACAATAATAACGATGAGTTTAATCAATGTGGTGATGATACATCAAATGAGTTTCGAAGTGTTACAATGAAAAATACATTAATATTTTGATAATGCGATGAAAGTGTTGATGCCGATGTTTGAGTTAATAAGGATGATGTTTTTGATGATGATGACGATAATGATGAGGACGTTGATATAGTCGATATTGATCATGATGATGTCGTTGATGATGATGATGATGATGATGATGATAATGTTGATGGTTTTGATGATGATGAGGATGACGATGATGATGACGATGATGAGAATGACGACGATGATGACAATGATGATTATGATGCTGATGATGATAGCGATGAAGAAGAAGATGATAAAGATGATGCTGATAACTATGGGTACAGGACCCGCCTGTAGAACAAAAGATCTTATAGGTTCGAATCAAGTCAAGGAGGATGACAAAAGCCTGCAAATTGCCTTTATCTGCTCATGTTGAGCCTGTAAATGTTCAAAAAATGTCTGAGATGTAATCATTAAAGGGCCACTCTAACCAAACTAACATAGCCTTTCAAAACATGAATACAACTCTACTTATTAATATTCCAGCCTCTGATTTTTTAGAAAATCTCTAGATTGACAAAAAAATGATAATAACCATCCATTTTTAACAAATCTCATGCTTGCTGGGCAACGCCCCTCGATAAAGGGTAATACCGTCAAGTGGCTTGATGACGCATTGCGGGCATGTCTGATTTGTCCTACAACTAGGGATCTTACGATCTCATTGTAATTCATAATCTCATTGTAATTCATAAATGAAACGTACTGGGATTATCAAGCGCATACTATTATTCGGATAAATGTCTTTTCTTCTTCCAATTAATATCATAGTTTGCCTTCTTAAAGACATTTTAATGCCTAAATTACCATTCTTTTCACCAGAGAGGCGCCTGTGGTGACGTCATAAACAATCGCGCAATACAGCTCCGAAACTTTTTTCTGAGCGTTCTGAGTCGTCATTTTTAAAGCTAGATTCCAGAATTATTGATGATTTCTAACTTTGTAAGAAAAATCATTGTCATGTTCGGAAATCTCCGTCAAAAATTATTCTGCATGTTTTTTTTCCCCATTTTTTAAAGCCCGTTTTGGTTAGAGTGGCCCTTTAAACAACATTAGAAAATGGCCAGAGTAATATTTGGGGCCAATATAAGAACCCGACTTAAGAACATTTTAATAAACTCAATTGGATCAGCATTAATAAAAGGTGGAATTATTTCAAATGCAAAAATATTTATTCTGTTTTTGAAAATCAAACTCCGGTCTGTATCTTTCAAATGTTTCGAAAAACCCAATCTGTACATAAAATTAGAACGCGCAGTGAACAAAACGCAGGACTAATCTTACCCAAAATAAGAACACAGATGGGAAAACAAAGTTTTTCATTTAATGGTGCGGCTCTTTGGAATATTTTACCTAATTTTGAGAGAAATGCGCCTTCAAATTCTTCATTTACTATTTTGTTTTGGCGTTATGATAATCTTAGTCATTGCACTGGTCCATTGTTTTTTTCTTTTGTTCGAAAATGTGTATTGTTTATATCAATATGTTTGTAAATTTTGTATGGCTCTATGCTTTGCCCTTATTTCACCCCTACAATGTTTACCACGGAGCAACAAGAAATGAAATATAAAGGTATAATGGCCTTGGAACTCAAAATACGAATTTGCATATTATGACGTCAGAATATTTATGGAAAATAGATTGTAAATATTGAACGATTTTCTTGCAAATTTTGATATGTTGTAGCCGTGACAATTCTCAACAGCCCACCTAATTCGTCCCAATGACGAATTAAATTTCTCGTTTCTCTCTCTTTCCGATTTCACTTTCTGATCGGCGTATTTCCCTCCACCAAAGAATTATTCATCACTAATTCATCACTGAAAGACTCATAACAGTCCGACACGGATAACACTTGAAGAAAAAAAAAATTAATGATTTTTTTGTTTTTACAGGAAACATACAAAACTTAAAACTACCCTAATCATACATTTGTAAAATGCAGAAAGAAAAACACCGTGATCTTCTATATTAAATTAGAAAACAAATGTACAAGTATTAATCCTAATAAGGCCGGGGGCATTATGCCCCCCCCCCCCCGATTTTTCTGATTGTTCGGGAACGCATACGAAAGGCGCCCCGCCGCTCGCCGAATTTTTTCTTTCGAGTCTTGCGTATGTTTTAAAACAATTTTTTGAAAATCGGACGTACAGTTACAAAGTTACGTGACCTTTTGTCTTTGCATGACAGCCCGTGATTTGTGTACTAAACATACGGAAATATAATTTTTTTCTAAAAAGAGATAAAACATTGGTTATTAAGTCTTGTTTAAAGTTTAGGTGTTTGTTTTGGGAGTCAAAATAGTTGATTTGTAGTTAGAAATGAAATAAAACAACAAAAACAATAACATACATAAGTTGAAAAACAATGAAATATGATAAAAAATTATCAAAACAAGCGATAACATAAGGAATAACCTAGCTCTTCCAAATTTTTGTTGTATTATTGTTTCAAATGGTATAACGAATACATGTAGTAAAAAAGAATGTTAGATATAAAGAATATATGATTTATGGGTAAAAGGTTAATTTTATGATCTTATTTGCATAAATTACCATAAAAATTCAAATGAGTGAATTTTATCAAAAAATTAAGTATTCTATACACTTCACTTTACATGCGTGCAAATTTTAGCGACGATCGGATGTTTCACGGCCGATATCTTAGGGGGGACCGTAATGCCCCCCCCCCCCCCCCCGGGCCCCGGCCGTGTTAAGACCTCAAATAGCCTGGCCTTTTTAGGGTTAAATATAGTCCTAAAGTATTGCATGGAGTAGAATTAGATCACCACACATTATTACAATTTTCTAATTGGCCCTTATGCACAAAGGGGACTAAATAAATGAGACTCAAGTTAGTCTACTGATTTAAGGGGCGCTGTTCATCATTATTTCATACAAACTATTCTTAATTTTTTAATACAATGAATAAATAATAGGAATCCATTTATTTAGTAAAAATGATGAATTCATGTCGCCTTGATTTTGTTTGTACATTTAAACGTGGTCAATCTTACAAGATGAGGAGGTTAACGGTTAACAGTTGGCTCTCCATTAGTGAGGTTCCTCTTTTTAGATATGCGGTACAGTATTCTTAATTCATGAAAAGTATTATTATCATTCGATAAAAACATAAATACTCATTCTTTATTAGCAAGACGCAAAAAAGGGACCAAGATCTTAAGAACACTTAATAGTAATAATAAAAAGGAGTAGTGAGAATTTGTGAACGAAGCCAAGCTATTGAGAAAAAACTTGATTAATTGAAATTATTAGTAATCATTCAATTGCTAAATATTTACGACACATAATGATGGAGAATTAATTCGTTTAGCGGTTTATAATAATATATGTTACCAATGTCATGTATTTACGCATTTATAGATATAACAAATAAAAGTTAAGTTTTCAGAGCTTTTTAAAGAATTTTTAGAGGAAGATAATATATTCCTATTTGGTATGGATAAATTGGTGATATTTTTATAGGAGTAATTTGCTAGAATAAGTTCACAAGATGCAGATTTATCTTTGTAAACGGATTGGATATCCTTATCTCAGATTCGTTAAAAAAAATCCTTGAATTAGCTCATGAGCATGGTAAAACCGGTCACTCAAAGATGTTTACTTTTTGTAGGCACTTCTTGATCATTTTGAAGCGCAATCTCTATTAAGGCTTCAATATTACACCATATCACAGACGCTGATAACACGTAGGGCCAAGCATCTCAGATTTGGCATTGTTAAACAAGGCCTTTAAGGAAAAAAGAAAGGCGGGATGTGACAAATTTGTTGAACGTTCGCAGACACAATATCAACAAGCAAAGGAATTGAATGAACAAACATATCAGCAAATTTGCCAGACAAATCTTATCAACTTTAAAGGCACAAATCGTATACAATTTTTTTTTTAGTAAGATATCTTAAATTGATATACACTATGACACTATGACACTATGACACTCATCGAACTTTCTCGTCCAAACTTTCTCATTCTTTCTATTTTTCTTGTGCGCCTCGGAATAGCATTGTCTAGATAGACGGCGCTATACAAATGCCTATTATTATTATTATTATTATTATCCTATTACGTAAAAAAAATGGTTATACTCTACAATGTAATTCTTATTAACCCCGAGTGACTGGATATTAAGCCCGCATACAAAATCAAATCCCACTCTTTGGGGAGTGTTCCTACTATTTTACATCGTTCGCATGCATTCATGTAAGTCAAGCTCGTCCGTCGAATTCGCGGAGAACGCGCCTGTTAAAAGGGTTGCTTTTATGTTGAGATTTAAAAACTATTACTATTTTTGATATTCTGAACAATGTTTGCTCTAAGGAAAATATTATGACTGTTGGTAAGGGTGTGTGCGTTTGTGCTTTTGTGCGCGTTTGTGTGTAAGCGTGTGTGCGTGTGTGTGGGTAGTTAACAGCCCACAACAACAAACTTGTTTTGTGTTTCTGGTGTTGTAAACATTCTCATGTTAAACTTAGTGACTGACTCTTTTAACATAGAAACATTCAATAGTACATTGCATGCACTTGTACTGTAGAATGATCACAGTCTTGATTTAACGAGCGTTTATGTTTGCATCCAGGGTATCATTGACGGTTTTTAACTGATGGTGTAAATTCACCGCCAGTCCCTAGCTGCACTCTCCCAAAACGTTTAAACGACTGCAAGGGGAAAACTTATATTCGTCGCAGTGCCAAGTGTTTTACATATGCCGGAATTACATAATTGGGTTTACCATATTTACTGGTAAAACGACATAGTTTGATTCCAGCATCTACTTGAGCTTGTGCAGCACAAACCCTATCCTGGTTCCGGTCATACCAAACAAGCCAACCAGAGACGAAGAATATGTCACATGGAAACATTTCCAAACTTTTTAGGTTTAGTAATGTAAACGGTCCAACGCCAGTCTTCAAGTCGAACGAGTAAATGATGTATGATAAATATGATGTCCAAAAAAGTTGTTCTCCTGCGTAAGAAAAGAAGAAAAGATTCCTTTTAACCCAAACTTATGCTCATATCCTTCATAGAGCTCCAAGCACACAAATTACTACCCATATGTTCTTAGGCTAAACACAAAGGCTTTGGTGAAATGGACCACATATTTGTAAATTGCTCCATTTGGTTCATCATTTCTTGCTCATGCCTTTAGAATATAAATGAGTGATTATTAAAAGAAACAAATTAAAATGGCAGTCGAACAAGTATTTGAGGTATGTTTGTGAAGTCCTACAAAGTTGTTCTCCTGCGTATCAAAATAGAAGACAATTTTTTTTTTGGGGGGGAGACATTGTACCGAGGAATGTCTTACATTTCATGTTTGTACAGTTTTCGTAGCTCTTAGCAGAAAGCAAAAGGATATGGTGACATTAATAACCTATTTGTGAATTGCTACATTAAAAGTTCATGTCCCATTTGCAGGCCACAAAAATGAAAATGTTAAATTCCAACAGCAACGCCATTTGAAAGATAATAATAATTTAGAACTTCCCTCAAAACGGAAGGGCTTGAAAATGTCGTTAAGTGGGAAAATAAAGACCATTAGTTGTCGTATCGACTTAAGTGATTACAGTCACCTAAGTAATAGTCTGATTTTCAGACCCTTTTACCGAATGATCATACGTTTTGTGCTGCGCAAAGATACAATCAGTTTAATGTTGGCTATTACAAGGATCGGGTTATTGATGTAGACAAATGCTCATGTACCCTCGACAGCTCATTTTATGTATGTTATTACCACAGGAAAAAAAGAAGTCATTCAGTCGGTCAATAGTGTCTGACAGTGAAGTCTATAAAGTAAACGGGTTTCCTTGCATGATTTGAATATTAGGTTCTACGGTTCTACAGAATTCGATGTGGCTGCAAAAGGGACATAGTATTTTTAAGTTCATAGTGTTCATCATTTATTGCCCATGCTTTTAGCAATTATTTTTTAAAGAATAATAATTCAAATGAGCAAGTGGTCAGCTAGTCCTGAATCTGGAAGGTTATCTTATTTCACGATCACGATCTCTTCCGTACCCTTCTTGCCGAAAACCGAAGATGACGCGATCTAAGAATTCGTACGTATCGGTATGCCCAGCCGGGCGAAGAAATTCGGGGATTATGTCATATTCGGCTTGCAGCAAGTAATAGCGGGAGATCGCGGTGGTGGAGATTATTCAAATTAAATCGGTCAGATTCTGGGCTAATGTTGAGCTGGAAGTATATCGTTGTTAATGGGTATTTTATCATAACATTCTACATGATAAATGGTATTTTCAGTTATTTCAAATAAAATAGTTTTCATTCTTGATTCTGTATACTAGAGATCCAGAAGGAGATTAATGACGATATCAACTGTCAATCAATGAGTCTAACCTGTAAGTTAAATGACAAAATATATCATACTGAATTACATTATGAAATACGAATCTTTTGTTTGCACCATTAATATCAATTTATATCTTGATATTGAAGCATGTTATGATGTTCAAAATAATTTTAGGGGGTCATATAGTATGGGCTTGAATAGGTAATTTTTCGGGGCAGCCTCTTGGCCTTATATAGGAGAAATTGACAATTTTCATTCTTAACTCCCAATTTCAACATTCGCCTCTATTGGAAACGCACGTAATTTACATTTGAGTGAAAATGACTAAATTTGGAGGGAAAATGAGGGTGTCCTCCTGCCATCCTGCCATTATATAACTTGTTTACCTTTTTCATCTATTGTCAATCCAGTTTGTGGTCCAGGTACTAGATCTGATGAAATCGTTTCGGAATGCAAGCTGTCTAGATGAAATCGAGTAATCGTCATGAGGTTTCGAAACCCGATGGCATAGAAATATCTGTTGTGAAAAGAAATTAATTATAAAAAACACTAATTCATTTCGATGTCATCAAATGTCATGTAAATTCTTAAAGCTCATGGTATTCTAATCAGTCTAAACACGATTTGCGTCAAAACTCTTCTAAAACATGCAATTTAAAAGTGCTGGGTTACTCCAAATGTTCTTGCTAACAGGCGCGGATCCAGGATTTCTTATGGGAGGGGGCCCAACTTTCTTCATTTTTGTTTGCTCCCGAAAATTGGAAAATCGCGCCGGCCGAAAAGTCGCTCAGTGGGGGGGGGGGGGGGGGGGGGGGGGGGGGGGGGGGTAGTGAGCACATTTTTTTTTTTTTTTTTGGTCCTCGAAAATTTTTCAATTTGCACCCCCCCCCCTTGAGCGCCAGGGGGGGGGGGACCAACCCCCAAAAAAGGTAAAAATCACGTGATTTTACATGATTTTTTTCTCAAGGGGGGGGGGGGGGGGCCGGGCCCCCCCCCCTGGATCCGCCACTGCTTGCTAAATCAGTTGAAGGTCTGCTTGTTGAACAAGTGATGACTGACGCCGGCGTGGTGTGCAAAGATAGTGAAAGATAGATAGTGAAAAAGTCACCACCCCTGTACAGTAAGAGTCCACTTTACTTTTCCGAGAACATTTTCGCGAAAACCTGGTGTAGTGTAGTACCAATATATTTTGAGGGAAATGAGGGAGGTCAGTATTTTTTCACCACCAAGAACGCAATATATATCATTAATCCGTTGAATCAGGAGGGGGGGGGGGGGGGGGCTAAACTACCATTTTCAAGCATGTGTATATGAGATGTGCTTCATAAAACAAATATGGACAGCTCAGTTTTCGGGTCTCGGTTACATTTATTACCTCTCGGTGATTTCGAGACACGGCACAGTTTCGAGTACACCTTGGGGTATCAGTTTTTTAACCGTTTGCCTCAATATTCGTATGAATTCCTAAAAGAAAGTTTGGAAACTCAGGTTGGATAAATTTTAGCTCTGTTATCATGGATAATGCCTAGGTCACATATAAACTGGGCCCCGTACGATTTTCCCTACCCAGCGGCTTGCCGTGAATTTAGAGACCGTACGAGAACCTTCCGATTTTCATTTCTACGGCATGTGTGCAAGGGCATCAATCCGAGCTTGAGCATGGGGGGGGGGGGGGACACAATTACCTTTACGTTTACTTTTAAAGTTATACCACGTTATCAGTGGCAGATTCAGGGGGGGGGGGGTAGGTTGCTACACATACACACTCTCTCTCTCTCTCTATCTCTCTAGTTATTCTATTTCATGGCGTGTACTTTCATTGGTGACCGGTTCATTTATTGTTTTGACGTTTCATTAAATTATTAGAGAGAGAAGACGATTCGTTGTACCGATCTGGACTCTTAATCTTTGTCTAAATTCAGTTTCCCTCCTGCCGCACGAAGCGCAGAAGCTTCGAAGTTTTATAAAATTATTAGCGGAAGGTAGAAGATTTTTTGTAGCGTTCTCGACTCTTAATTCTTGTTTTAATTCAGTTTCCCCTCTCTCGCTCGAAGTGCGGAAACTTTGACATTTCATTAAATTATCAGCGGAAAGAAAACGATTCGTTGTACCGTTCTCGACTCTTAATCCTTGTCTGAATTTTCAAAAATGTTTCCTTTTCTGCTCCTTTTCTTCCTACGTCCTTTAACTTTTTTCTCTGCTCTCTCTCTCTCTCTCTTTCTCTCTCCCTCTTTTTCGGCCGGCGTTTTGTTAATGCGGGGGCGACCGCCCGCACCGCCCCCTTGTAGTTGTAGTCTCTCTCGAAGTCGTCACATTGGATAAAAAGTCATAGTTCAAAGGGGGAACTGCCGGCCAACCGACATCAAACTTCTGCATTGATATAGTGCACAAGGATCGAGCAAGAATACCGACACAGCTGACCCGACACAGAAACATATCTATGCGTATCTTTCTTGCTCCCTCGACGAGATGACTGGTCGAGTGAAATGCAAGGCGCCCGCAAGGGTACCGGTAGGGTGCCAGCCGGTAAGCTTACATGCTCCGTCCGATGAGCAGGTGCACACAAGGCCCAGCCGGGTGCCGTGCGGTGCACTAAACTATTTGTCCTCTGACATCTGCACCTTCTGCATTTTGAGATGCCGCCGTGATCGAGGGGCCCGCACGGCATAGAAAACTGTCCCGGTGCCCATAGGAATTTTACGGCAGCCGGCCGGACGGACATTGGACAAAAATTACCAAAATGTCTGTTTTTACTCGCCGTACGGGCCTCGGAGTGTATATGTGAAAGCCCCATCATCGCCTTGATTTTATCATTACAATATGTGTTTATTCCTCTTTTAAATTATACCATATTTTGTTTATGGTATTGAAGCCATGGAGTTAGAGGTACATCTGATTAAGGGGCAAGGGAAAAGTAGACTTGTTGCAGAATGATCTGGTACGCACTGGTATTGTTACGTCGTTTGAATGACTTTGAGGCTATTGTTCCCAACTGGTCGAATGCCGAATTACAGGAATCTAAAATTGGAAATCATGCAATATGACGTGTCAGGCATTTCGCTAATGTTTAGTCATCAACTTTCTCAAGCATCATGCCAGCTTCACAACTGTCGAGAAGGTCTGGGCAATAAAGCGATTTGAATCCACTTTTTACTTTTGCTCTTGTCCATTATTTTGATCCACTTCACATTCCATAACTGAAAAATCATAACAAATGGGGGAGCATTTTAAACATGAATAATACCAATTTCTTGATGATCTTAAACAAGCGATGATTATTCCATGACAAGAGATATATAATCAATCATACACGAGTTTTAAAACTTGTTTAGGGGTTTATATACATCTATATTGGAAAAGGTTACCTCCGTTGTTGATCAATGACACATTGATAGGGCCTCACGCTTCCACTTATCCAGCCTTAATTGTAAACGATTCCTTTCAAGGCTTCTTCTCCTCCTACGTTGCGCCGCCTATATCCCGCGTTCCAACTTGACCAGTAAAGCTCCTGCTTCTTCACGTCCATGGTGAGACAAGTACGTAAAGCTGATGCATCATGACCATGTATAAAGAGCATAAAATAAGAGGTCAACGTAGGCAAATATACTGCTTAGGTTATAACACGTACAATATCGCGGTCCAAGAGACGACCAAAATAACTTCGTAGATGTCTTTAGATTGTTTGTTTTTCATGGATCAGAACAAAACTGATTGATACTTAATTTACCTTTAATATGCTCAAAGGATTTCGAATTAGAAATAGGTATTGATGTTGACATTCAGAGAAATCGTGTTTTTGTCAATACGGGATATGCGTGTCTATGAGCCCAGCCATTTATGGATAGCTCCGTATTTCAGATGATTAATTAGATTTTCTTACTCTTACTTTTGTCAGACTTTCTAAAATCTGCAGTTAGACTTCACTAATGTCCATATCATTAGAATATGAAGGACACACACGCATTCATGATGTAAATGATTCTCGAGACTACAGCCCACGAGACCCACAGACCATGTGACCGATAACGTTGGCCTTAAAAAAACAATCTGCAGGCGACAGCTCATAAACTTTTTTTGAGGGTTCACAATATCGTGACCAATCGGCTTATTGGCATGTCTCAATTCCTGGGCTGTTTAATGAAAGAAACTCTCAGTAAAAATTGTTACTTTGTTTTTTTTTCACTAGGAGATAAGACTTCTAGCAAATAGCCCTACCTTCCTTTCTATTGGAGAGAAGAAGTGTACTGTTTTGCATTCCTAACTCAACCATCAAAATGTCGGAAGACATCTCAATTTGTAGTTTCCAGTCGAAAGACTTAATGTTTTTCCAATAGAGTGCGTTAGCTCCGTCATCAAAAAATATACTTCCGATCCTGGCGGAACCCCCGAGCTCTATGAAACTCGAGAATACGAAGGCACTCATATTTGCAACCCAAAGTCCGGTGTTATCTGGGTTGACAATAAGTACTTGTACAGAAACATATGCGAGGAGCACAAACAAACAAACCAATGACCCAAAACAATGAAATTAGAAAATGTTTTTTGTATAATTACATTTTGTGATGGACTTATTCAATACACCAGTACTGTATTCATGAAGTTTTCTATGGCGACTTGAAGTTCGTGTTTTGAAGCTGTTTATGTCGTTGAACAGAAGTAACTCATCCGGGTACTTACCACAATCTGTGTCATCGTATCCCAGATCACACTGACATGTGTAGGCTGGTGTATGACCAGGAGAAGCTATGCATGTGCCTCCATTGCGACAGGGGTTAGGTGAACAAAAGTATTCTGAACATGAGGCATAAGAAAGAATCATGGAAACTATCATAAAGTTGTGGATTGGCTTATAAATCATTCTAATAATGATTAACTGACTGATTAAAGTGTGTTTGAAAACAAAGTTACACGAACAGACACAAACACACACGCGCGCGCGGACAGACACCCATTCACCCTCCCATGTCATGTTTGCGACACAGGCCCAACTTGGTATGCTTTCTTGCTTTATCGTAGCGTACCTATCTATAATATCTATTTACAGGCTATGGAAAAAAAAAAAAAAAAAAAAAATCAATTTTAAATTATTACACAACTTATTACCAAAAAGGTATAGTTTATTCAAACGAAAATTATGTAACAATCCCTTATGTTTATATGATGATCAGTTACACGACAATCTCCATGTATTTGTAAAATGCAAACACACAAGATTGTTTTGGTTAAAATTTGGAGACATTATTCGAAAACTTTACAATGTTAATTTGACAAGTTCGTTTTAATTGAAGGTTATAACTTGAAAAACAAAATATTCAAAAGTTTAAAGTTTCTTATCATATATGCAAAATATGCAGTTTATTTAACATTTATGCAAGCAGAAAATCGCAAACTTATGTTTTATGAAGTCTCTATTCTTTGTATTTTCAAAAGATTAATCCACAACCGATTAAAGATCAAAAAGTACTGTAAAACAAAAAAGCTATGCATTTTTGAAAACACTGTTATTCAAAAAAACGAAAAATGTTTTATTTGAACTATGTTAAGATGCTAGGATGTTATTTCAATTGATTGTCTATGATTGTATGATTTGTTCAAAAGCATATATTTATCAATAAATTTATTTTACAAAAAAAGGTCTTGTTTAAAGTTAAGGTGTTTGTTTTGGGAGTCAAAAAAGTTGAATTGTAGTTAGAAATGAATTAAAACAACAAAAACAATAAAATACATAAGTTTAAAAAAACATGGAATACATAAGAAATTATCAAAACAAGAGATAACATAAGGAAAACCCTAGCTCTTCGAAAATTTTTTGTCGTATTATTGTTTCAAATGGCCTGAAAAATACATGTAGTAAAAAAGGATGATTAAATATAAAGAATATATGATTTATGGGTAAAAAAGGGAATTTTATAACCTTATTTGCCTAAATTACCATAAATATGCAAATGAGTGAATTTTTCAAAAAAAATTAATTTACCATAGTGTTCAATACACTTCACTTGACATGCGTGCAAATTTTCGAGACGAGCGGCCGTTTCACGGCCGAGATCTTATTATTACTTTTTATTGAAGTTTATGCAGATGTCTCTATCAAAATGCGGATTCATGATGGGTCGGGATTTTTCTGTGTGACACCGCCTAATGTGGGTGACATAAGAATAGAGTTAAAAACCATAATATGCCAGCCATTCATTTTAGGCGGTGTCACACAGAAAAATCCCGACCTATCTTGAATAAACCAGATTTTAGAAATCTAGTTTTTTCATTTACGTCGGTGACAGACTGGTAACAGACAGGCTACGAATAATCCGGATAACTAAAATCCGGATTTTTGATGGGCCGTTGCGCATGTGCCGTTTAGGTAGATAAGCATTGTAACATCACACGTTCAATCAATAAATGCTCGCTAATATAATTGTGCGCAGGTTATGATAGCGCGTTAAAAACCCTATGCCAGCCAATCACGTTAAACTTACACTGACCTTTAAAGGGATTATTTCAACATTGGTGTCAAGATAGAAAAATTCCTTTAAAAAACCCTTGAAAAATCCTTTCAGGAGAGAATTATGTTGCTTCATATGAGGATTTTTGAAGGGATACTTGGTGACAGACAGCCCATTAAGAGGGTAACTAAAATCCGGATAACTAAAATCCGGATTTTGGGCCTCTGTGTGACACCGCCTTAAGTCAAACGTTCGGATCGTAACGAAGTGATATAAAACAAATATACCAAGCATTTAGTTTGTAAGAATAGTGGAAATTATATATCTTCGGAGGGACTGCAATAGTTACTATTGTACTTTGCCAGTCCCTCCTCAGATAAATAATTTTCGCTATTCTTTCTCACAGCTTGGTATATTTGTATAATATTTCCACACACCACCGAGGTGAGGTAAATGGGTAGACGGTAGGAAGAAATTCCTTTTAATGGTAGCTCAGCTAAAGCCGGTGATAGTGCTATGATTGCAGTGCCCTCCCGAAGAACAGTATAAATACTAATGAGGCTTCAAGATAAGTTATTATTATTATTATTATTATTAATATATACTATTATTTTTGTTATCATAGAGACAAATACGATGTGTGTTATACAATACGGAATATTGCTACCGTGAGTATCAGGGTGATCCTGTCGTTAAAATATGTTTACCCGCATCTGGTGTTTTGCAAATAACTATCTTAGGATCCTCTGCTGACATTGTTGATGATCTGTCAAAGACCACACCCTTGACAGCCGTACCATCATGGTGTAATGAAGAAGGGCAGGGATTCGATTCCGGACAATGACCATTTACCCCTAGATAACAAACACCAGGAAAGACAATGATCATGAATTAGCTACATACACACAAGACCATTACAATCACAGCATTTGTTTTATGAGAGTACAATCGTTTTATTCTTAGGTCAATCAATTTGTACTGCTTTATTGAAAACTAGAATTCACTAAATTCTCGATGCTATTGCAAAAGGGAACAATTAGTTGTCCAACGTTTTCATCACCTTGTAGGAAATTATCAGGGTAGAAATCTGAAATCATGCAGGTTACATGGTTTTCTCAGGAAAAGCACCTGCAACCACTTCCATTCAAAAATTCTTATATCATGCATATGATTCTTTGAATTCTTCATGTAGTAATGCAAATGTATATGCATGTAATATATTTGGGTACAAATTGCCTGAAACAGAATAGGATCTTATCCTTTCAGGACACCTCAGACATTTGACCGTATAACCGTTCATACCAATTTCATCCATCCAAAGATGCTGCGATTTTTCCGAAGAAGGTAGAAATCTTTGCTATTTTGATTTCCTTTAACACAACCCTAAAATCACAACATTAATTTTCATATTGTACAGGCATAAAACTCACCATTTACTAATAGGAGCATTTGTGCAATCCAGACGCTGATAAAAATCTAATGTCGACAAACAAACAACAACAATAATAAATTGAGCAATACAATTGACAATTAAAGCTATGAAATTTGTATTTGGTTGCATAACAACCAAATGTATAAGTATAGGTGATCAGACAATAATATATTATTTTGTAATAACATATAATCTAGATATTTCTTCGAAACATTGCTGTGCCTTCACGATAATATATACCCCTAGCTTGACATAATTATGTGCAGATGTTTCAAAGGCACTTGTTCCTGAGTCAAATGCTCCTTAATAATTTACTATACTACAACCGTCTACAGCACTGACATCAGTAATATTCAGCCCGAACATATAATATGACCAGTCTACTATCGTGGCCGAAGGACATGGATCGAGGATGCTGTATAACAAGTTCAGGTAGAACGAACTTTCTGCGGGCATTTCAACGGAGGTGGGGGGGGGGGGGGTGGTGGTGGGTGACACATAGCTTCAAATGCTGGATACACTATAGTTCCTAACCATCATCAATTCAATACAAAATGAGATATGAAAAGGTCTTTTAAAAAGAGAACATAATTACCGAAATGGCCATGTTGACTTTTGAAAACATTCATTGGGAACGTATATTTGATTCTCTTTGAGACAGTGAGCCAGTAAAGTTCGTTGAAGATTTGGGGTAAAATTCCCTTACTCCTGTCAGAACTCGGACGGCGTTGTTGTTTAGGAGTCTATAGTAGTCTTGAGACTGAAGAATGTTGTAAGTAAGCGAGCACCGCATTGCAGCAGAGGTGTGCAATATAAACATTTCCATTTAGAAATTGAGACACGGCTCTAGAAACATTTATGAGGCAATAGGATAAATTTTATTGAACTGTACTTTTATCCTGTTTAATCTCGAAACTAATGTTTCTCGAGACACGGCTCTAGAAACATTTATGCGGCAAAAGGATAAATTTAATTGAACTGTACTTTTATCCTGTTTAATCTCGAAACTAATGTTTCTCGAGACACGGCTCTAGAAACATTTATGAGGCAATAGGATAAATTTAATTGAACTGTACTTTTATCCTGTTTAATCTCGACACTAATCTCGATGATAAAACACGCACAATAGCCTTTATATTTTCATATATGTCTTGGAGTAATGGGTAATAAAATCTGCCTTTGTCATGAATTAAAACGCGAATCAGGTAAACCACACGCATTCTGCAGTAGAAATCACTCCATGAAAACACGGTTTTCAAAATATTTATGAGGCAATAAGAAAGGCAATACGCACAAACACACCGTCACGCGCGCGCACACACACATACTCACATAGTACATTCACTCACGCTTACAAATCTATAACAAAAACCGTGACATGTTGGTAAAGGCTTGCGTCTCTCATACCTGAGATCATAGATTCGATCCTTGCTCGACGCTTACATCCTTAGAAGAACGACCACATTATGTGTTTTTTCTCTCTCGACCAAAATATATCACTTTGTTATACTGCGGTATAAAGAATTGTAAAGCCTGCAGATACATACTGATGTATTCATTAAACAGCTGCTATTGCAGAGAGACACATAATTTATTTCTGACATTTTTTTTCTTCAAGTTGGAGTTTGTTTGTATGTTTTTGTCTCGTTTTCCTTTTGTTCGTTCGTTTGGTCGCGATCTGTTTTTGAATATCAATTTTTATTTCGATGTCTTAATTTCTTGGATCTTCACCCTGTTCCATTAAAGCATTAAGAAAATGTTGCTCGACCAGAAGGAATAGAGAGGAATCAAAAGCATGTGGATTTTTTTTTTCCAAAAAAGACGCGCACACGCGAATGCGCGCGCGTTTTCGTTCGTCATGGCCGAACGCAACATAAATCCTCATCTTTTATTTTTGGCATGGTATTTTTTTTTTCCCGAACAATTTAATACCATGTTTATCTCTTTATGACCAATAATAACGGAATGAGCGTCCGCTGAAGCTAAATGTCCGTGCGCGCGAGCTTTTGTAATACATAGCATATATGGGCAAAAACATGCCTATACAAAATCAATTATAGCTCTTTAGGAAGTCCACAGATAATTGTTTTCATATTTGGATAGAATATGAGTCGGAGATATGATTTCAGGTCTCATTTGGCCATTTTATATATCGTGACATCATCATAATGGCCTTGGAACTCAAGATAACGAATTTGAAATTATGACGTCAGCAAATCTATGGAAAATTGATTGTATTTCTGTAAATATTGATCAACATACTTCTTGATTTTGATATGTAGTAGCTAAGACAATTTTCTACAAGATCACACCCACACCCCCTTTGGGGACGCCCCTGCTCACATGCCCCCTCCCCCCTCTAAAAAAAAAATGGTCTACCTATATTTTATTATAGTTTGATTCTGTGTATTTTTGTGTTTATCTATGTTAGCAATTGTAATTGTGTGAAACTTTGTATACTGCTTTTTTTTTACCCTGTAAGTTTTTTATTGCTTTGCAAAATAAATTGATTTGAATTGAATTGAATAATTAATGTTAATTTCTTAAAATGAACTTGACATTGTAATCAATTGAGTGCGTGCATGAGTGTCAGCTGCTATGTTCTTTCTCCCTCCCTCTTCCCTCCTTTCACTTAAAGCTTTGTTTTAGGTGTGCATTTCTCCCTTATCTACCACTTTTTCTTATTTCTCCCCTCTCTTCTACACTGCATCTCTTTGCATACATGTACCAGACTTCATGCATGCCCTCTTACATGTTTTTAGTATGTTATGGCCGCTGTCCCATGACACTTGTATATGTATATGTAAATGTGAAATGGCTAAGGCTAGGTTCCTTATTGAACACTTTTTTTATTCTAACTTTCTACTGCACAGGGTCTATCTCTAGCTTGCAGCTCTGAATTTTCGAATTTTTGAATGTTGACGACTCATTTGTCTTTTTAACCACGGGCAGTCACTGTTCTTGATATCCTGTACTCTACCTCTACCTCATCTCTTCCCTCCCAGAGCTCCTCGTTTTCTGTCACCTTCTCTTTTCTCCCTCCTTCTCTCTCTCCCTCACATTTCCTTTCTGTTCTACTCCATTCGACTCCTCTCTCTCTCTCTCTCTCATTTGTTCTTTTCTCTCTCTCCTCATACCCCTTTTCTGGGAGAGAAGGGGTGAATGTTTCAGAACACTTTTAAATTCATTTATTCAATGCATTCTGTGCATTATCAAGATTCATTTTTAAATGCCAGTTTTCAAGTTTACATGTCAGCTTTGTTAATGCTATTATTGCTATTATTATTGTTATTATTATTATTGTTGTATTTTCTTTGTATCCTCGAATGTATTTATATATTGTTTATGTTGTTTGTATATGTACGTCGCTCGCCAGTGGAGGACGAATTTCTGTATTTTTTTAAATCAGACAATAAATTATCTTGAATCTTGAATCTTGAATCTTGAACTCCAAGCGATCCTTATGCAGGCAAGTTCCTGTTGAATTATAAGTCTACTGAACGTGTGATTGATATTGCAGAGTGCTAACATATACAGTAATAAGAACATTCTTCAAATTGTATACGTCATGCAGGATTTGCCGACTACATGTATACAGTGAGTATCAGGCTTGATGTGTTGTGTTATATTAAGTGGCGGGTGACCATGGTACAGTAATTCATTAATAAATATTATGTTCATCTAAACTATAATAAAATGCAGGTCGACCATTTTTTAGAGGGGGGGGGGGCATGTGAGTTCGCAAGTTTACGTTCTAATTCAGTTTGATTCAGTTAAAAAGAAAAGAGCATATGCCCCTATTTTTTCCACATGCTTTTGATTCCTCTCAATTTCTTCTGGTCGAGCAACATTTTCTTAATGCTTTAATGGAACAGGGTGAAGATCCAAGAAATTAAGACATCAAAATAAAAATTGATAATCAAAAACAGATCACGACCAAACGAACAAACAAAAGGAAAACGAGACAAAAACACACAAAAAAACTCCAACTTGAAGAAAAAAAACTATATGTGTCTCTCTGCAAAAGCAGCTGTTTAATGAATACATCAGTATATGTAGTCCTGTATCTGAAGGCTTTACAATTCTTTATACCCCGGTATAACAAAGTGATATATTTTGGTCGAGAGAGAAAAAACACATAATGTGGCGCTTCTTCTAAGGATGTAAGCGTCGAGCAAGGATCGAATCTATGATCTCAGGTATGAGAGACGCAAGCCTTTACCAACATGTCACGGTTTTTGTTATAGATTTGTAAGCGTGGGTGAATGTACTATGTGAGTATGTGTGTGTGCGCGCGCGTGACGGTGTGTTTGTGCGTGTTGCCTTTCCTATTGCCTCATAAATATTTTGAAGTCCGTGCTTTCATGGAATGATTTCTACTGCAGAACGCGTGTGGTTTACCTGATTCGCGTTTTAATTCATGACAAAGGCAGATTTTATTACCCATTACTCCAAGACATATATGAAAATATAACGGCTATTGTACGTATTTTATCATCGAGATTAGTGTCGAGATTAAACAGGATAAAAGTGCAGTTGTTCAAAAAACTTTATCCTATTGCCTCATAAATTATTCGAGAGCCGTGTCTCAATGTCTAAAAGGAAATGTTTATACTGCACACCTCTGCTGCAATGCGGTGCTCGCTGACTTATAACATTCTTCAGTCTCCAGACTACTATAGACTCCTAAACAACGACGCCGTCCAAGTTCTGACAGGAGTAAGGGAATTTGAAAATTTTACCCAAATCTTCAACGAAACTTTACTGGTTCACTGTCTCAAAGAGAATCAAATATACGTTCCCAATGCTTATTTTCAAAAGTCAACATGGCCATTTCGGTAATTATGTTCTCTTTTTAAAAGACCTTTTCATATCTCATTTTGTATTGAATTGATGATGGTTAGGAACAATAGCGTATCCAGCATTTGAAGATATGTGTCACCCACCACCACCCCTCCGTTGAAATGCCCGCAGAAAATTCGTTCTACCTGAACTTGTTATACGGCATCCTCAATCCATGTCCTTGGGCCACGATAGTATAGACTGGTCATACTGTTCGGGCTGAATATTACTGATGTCAGTGCTGTAGACGGTTATAGTATAGGAAATTATTAAGGAGCATTTGACTCAGGAACAAGTGCCTTTGAAACATCTGCACATAATTATGTCAAGCTAGGGGTATATATTATCGTGAAGGCACAGCAATGTTTCGAAGAAATATCTAGATTATATGTTATTACAAAATAATATATTATTGACGGATCACCTTTAATTATACATTTGGTTGTTATGCAACCCAATACATATTTTCAAAGCTTTAATTGTCAATTGTATTGCTCAATTTATTCTTGTTGTTGTTTGTTTGTCGACATTAGATTTTTATCAGCGTCTGGATTGCACAAATGCTCCTATTAGTAAATGGTGAGTTTTATGCCTTTAAAATATGAAAATTAATGTTGTGATTTTAGGGTTGTGTTAAAGGAAATTAAAATAGCTAAGATTTGTACCTATTTCGGCAAAATCGCTGCATCTTTGGATGGATGAAATTGGTATGAACGGTTATCCGGTCAAATGTCTGAGGTGTCCTGAAAGGATAAGATCCTATTCTGTTTAAGGCAATTTGTACCCAAATATATTACATGTATATTATACATTTGCATTACTACATGAAGAATTCAAAGAATCATATGCATGATATAAGAATTATTGAATGGAAGTGGTTGCAGATGCTTTTCCTGAGAAAACCATGTCACCTGCATAATTTCAGATTTCTACCCTGATAATTTCCTACAAGGTGATGAAAACGTTGAGACAACTAATTATTCCCTTTTACAATAGCATCGATAATTTATTGAATTCTAGTTTTCAACAAAGCAGTACACATTGATTGACCTAAGAATAAAACGATTGTACTCACATAAAACAAATGCTGTGATTATAATGGTCATGTGTGTATGTAGCTAACTCACGATCATTGTCTTTCCTGGTGTTTGTTATCTAGGGGTAAATGGTCGTTGTCCTGAATCGAATCCATGTCCTTCTTCATTACACCATGATAGTACGGCTGTCAAGGGTGTGGCCTTCGACAGATCATCAACAATGACAGCAGAGGATCCTAAGATAGCTATTTGCAAAACACCAGATGCGGGTAAACATATTTTAAAGACAGGATCACCCTGATACTCACGGTAGCAATATTCCGTATTGTATAACACACATCGTATTGTCTCTATGATATTAAACAAAAATAATAGTATTAATAATAATAATAATATAATAATAACTTATCTTGAAGCCTCATTAGTATTTATACTGTTCTTCGGGAGGGCACAGCAATCATATCACTATCACTGGCTTTAGCCGAGCTACCATTAAAAGGTACTCAACCATTAAAAGGAATTTCTTCCCACCGTGCACCCATTTACCTCACCTCGGGGGTGTGTGGAAATAAAGATTAATATCTTGCCAAAAGTCTATCGGTTTCCAAAGTAAAAAATAAATACAAATTACCCTGACCTAGATATTTGAAAACCTAGTTAAAGTTTGATAATTGTCATCACAAATCTAAATTGGAACGTCATTAGGGTAACATCTGCGCATTTTTATAGAGACATCTGCATTAACTTCAATAAAAAGTAATAATAAGATCTCGGCCGCTCGTCTCGAAAATGTGCACGCATGTCAAGTGAAGTGTATTGAACACTATGGTCAATTTAATTTTTTGAAAAATTCACTCATTTGCATATTTATGGTAATTTATGCAAATAAGGTTATCATCCTTTTTCACTACATGTATTCTTTAGACCATTTGGAACAATAAAACGACAATTTGTTTTTCGAAGAGCTAGGGTTTTCTTTATGTTATCTCTTGTTTTGATAATTTCTTATGTATTTCAATGTTTTTTTAAACTTATGTATTTTATTGTTTTTGTTGTTTTATTTCATTTCTAACTACAATTCAACTATTTTGACTCCCAAAACAAACACCTTAACTTTAAACAAGACCTTTTTTTTTTGTAAAATGAATTTATTGATAAATTTTTGCTTTTGAACAATTAATCAAACAATCATACATAATCAATTGAAATAACATCCTAGCATCTTAAAATAGTTCAAATAAAACATGTTTCGTTTTTTTGAATAACAGTATTTTCAAAAATGCATAGCTTTTTTGTTTTACAGTACTTTTCGATCTTTAATCGGTTGTGAATTAATCTTTTGAAAATACAAAGAATAGAGACTTCATGAAACATAAGTTTGCGATTTTCTGCTTGCATAAATGTTAAATAAACTGCATATTTTGCATATATGATAAGAAAATTGAAACTTTTAAATATTTTGTTTTGCAAGTTATAATCTTAAATTAAAACGAACTTGTCAAAAGAAAAATTAACATTGTAAAATTTCGAATTATGTCTCCACATTTTAACCCAAACAATCTTGTGTGTTTGCATTTTACAAATATATGGAGATTGTCGTGTAACTGATCATGATATTTTTTTTTTTTCTCTTATCCTCAAGCGAGGTTTTTATTTCCATAATATAATACATTTGTACATTAATAGCTCAATAATTGAGTGAAACATAACATAGGTTAAAGATTAAAGTACGTTCAACAATTCTTCCAGCTTAGTATTATTTTCTTTGCTAACACATTCATATCTTAAAAATAATCTTAGCAACGACTTGAATTCAAAAAACAAAGTATGTGGGTAGTAAACAGAACCATTAACAATCTTCTTAACGTAACATTTATAAATTGCATATTTCGCATAATTTAAAATAATATTCAGAAGTGAATATTTCTTGTTTCCAATATCCTTTCCTACAACTATTATCTTCTGGTCTATTTGTATTTCTATTTGGAATAGATTAAATATCAAATTACATATTATTTTCCAAAACATAGTCACATCCTTGCAATATAACATAAAATGAAAAGTTGAGTCAACTTGTCCACAAGAGTTGCATAAATTATTATTAACAATTTGCCATTTATATAAGTTTTCTTTTGAGGCAATAAACCTATAAATCATCTTGAAATTAAATTGTTTAACTTTATTATTACGAATTTGCTTTAATTTAAATAAAAATACATCCTTCCATACGAATTCATTATCCAAATCTAAAAAGAAATTCCAAAAGTAAATGATATTTGGTTCTTTTGACTTATTACGTAATAACAAACGATAGTAATCTTTAACTTTCATAAAAAAAACATTCACTTTATCCCCTGTTTCTATTTCTATCATATTCGAAATATCACATTCTTGTTCAAATTCATAACTTAATCTATCCAACCAACACTGTGGAAATGCTTTCTTTAATTTTGTATATTTAAAATCAAATAAGAGCTGTTGGGCTTTCACTTTTGTATTTAGTATTGTAGAATCGTTCCAAATACCATTTGTAATCAAATTATGAATTTTCAATAAACCGGCCTCTTGCCATTCTCGATAAAACAGTATTTTGTTTTGAAAGGTAATGTTACTATTTTTCCAAATAATTTCATTTGGAATATTTCTTACTTTAAACATATCAATGAATTTTAGTTCTGACCAAGTACAAAAAAGATCTACATAGAATTCTGGCAAATTATGTTTAGAGCATAGTAAATTCATATCCTTTATGTTACAATTGAAATGTAAACATAGTGGCAAACCCCCTATTTTGTCGGACCAGTATTTAAACATATTTTTCCAATAAGAGCCATTATCATTAAAAAAACGAGATATCCATGCCAAACGAAGTGAAGATATTTTACTAGCAATATCAATCATATTCAATCCACCATTTTCAATATCATTTATAATTACATTACGTTTAATTTTATCTTTTTTGGCGTTCCATAAGAAACGAAATAATAGTCAGTTCAATATCTGTGAAACATGTTTTGGTACTGGTACAACAGTTGCGGTATATACAATTTGTGACGCCGCTAACATTTTCAAAACAATTATTCTGCCATAAAAAGTAAGATCTCTCATTTTCCACATATTTAATACATTTCGAATTTTATCTATTTTTACATTCCAGTTTAAATCTTGTAACAATTTTTTATTTTCGCCTACATATACTCCTAGATATTTTACAGGTTGATCAGTATATATAATGGCATTATCATGAACAAAATTATCTACAGTATTCAGTTTCATAACTTCTGTCTTATTCCAGTTTATTTTCGGACCTGCATAGTCTCCAAAGTCGTTGATTTCATTCATAATATATTGTATATCATTAACAGATTCCACAAATAATGTTGTGTCATCTGCATATTGGGAAATTTTTAAACTATCAATACCTAAATCAACACTGAATATATTAATCCCTTTAATGTTTTTATTTTGTCTTATTTTGCATGCTAATATTTCCACTACTATGTTAAAAAGTAATGCCGATAATGGGCAACCCTGGCGAACTCCTCTTCCAATAAGTAACTTTTCTGAAATCCATCCATTATTCATTACACGACCGATGGCGTCAGTATAAAAGGTCTTTATCCAGGATATAAAAGATTCTTTAAAATTGAATTTACGTAGTACATGAAATAGGAAAAAATGAGATACATTGTCGAATGCTTTTTTAAAATCCAAAAAGAATATAATTCCCGAACTATTGGATGTCTTTAAATAGTCGATTACATCTTGTACTAATCGTATGTTTTCTGCTGCGGATCTTTTCTTCATAAAACCTCTTTGATCAGTTGAAATGATACTTGATAAAACATGTTGAAGTCTTTTAGACAGTACTCTTGCCGCAATTTTATAATCATTATTTAATAACGAAATTGGTCTCCAATTGTCTAAATAACCCCTATCCCCCTTCTTAAATAACAACGTAATAAGACCCTGCCTTTGAGAAGAAGATAATTTTTGTTTGTGATACCCCTCATTTAAGCTTGCAATAACCAAATCTTTAATTTCTAACCAAAAAACCTTGTAGAACTCAGCACTAAGACCATCGCTTCCAGGGGCTTTGTTATTCCCCATACATTGCAATGCGTCTTTACATTCCTTTTCACTTAGCAACCCTTCACACTTCGATGCCTCTTCATCGGTCAGAGTACTAATAATTAAATCTTTAAAATAGTTATCAACATGAACATTCGTGCATTCCTTAACATACACTTTTTCAAAATATTTATGAATTTCCTGTAAAACCTTTTCATCATCCTTAATAGTTTTTCCATTCACATATAAACTTTCTATTTCTTTTTTCTGCCCATTGCGCTTTTCCAACTGTAAAAAATATTTGCTTGCCTTCTCACCCTTTTCAATCCATTTTGACCGCGATCTGACAAACGCCCCTTTACATTTATGTGTATAATATTTATCTATGTTCTTCTGTGCTTCCTTCATCTTACTAATAACATCTTCATTTGGATCCCTATCTAACTGTTCACTCAAGGTATCATATTCCTTTTTAAGTTTATTAAAGGCATCTTTTTTAACATTATATTTTTGTTTACAGTATGACATCGTAAATTCTTTTATCTTAACTTTACATATTTCCCATTTGTCTTGTGGTGACAATTGTATGCATTCCAATTTAACTTGTTTAATCAAATTACGTACACCAGTCTGATACTTTGCATCAACTAAGATATTATTATTTATCTTCCAAAACCCTTTGCCTCTCTTAACAATTTTAAATTTCAATTTCAAAGAAATAGCATTATGGTCACACTTTAAAGCCGGACGGATATCCGAAGATTGAACTAAATGGCATACCTTCTTTGATATTAACCAATAATCTAACCTAGAAAATAAAGAGAGAGACACCTGCCTCCATGTAAATTGTCTCTTGTCTGGATATAAATGTCTCCAAATATCTACCAAATTGTGATCTTTTTTAAACTTCTTAAAATAAAACTTCGGAACATTAGCAGAAGAGATACCACGTGTATCCATTTCCTGACTTTGAACACAATTCCAGTCCCCTCCTGCTATCAAAATATCATTATCTTCTTTAACTGTATTCAACCAATTTAAAAGCATTTTATAAAATGGCTCTTTTTCCAATTTTTTTGTAGGAGCATAAACATTCAAAACAAAGTAACATATTCCATTGATGCTCAAACGAGCGGCTACAATTCTTCCGTCACTTTTATTAAAAGCACGTATTAAATCAATTTTCGGGTCTCTGTTAATTAAAATTGCAACACCCTTCGAATGATTGGTTCCGTTATTAAACAAACATGTACCAGTCCACTCATTACAAATATTCCTTTGTAGGTCGTGAGACCAAAACGTTTCTTGCAAAAAAACAATATCACATTTTTGGTGTTTAAGCCACAAAAATATTTTGTTCCTTTTTAGCTTTTCACGAAGACCTCTAGCGTTCAAAGATATGAAATGCAAAAATGGATTCATACTATTGAATTAAATATGTATATAGAGTCCGAGTTTTCATATTTTGATATGAAGTAACATGAATTTCTATTTTTTAGTTCATTAGAAAGTCCTGTTATAACTATCCATGTAAAACGTATGAACAGAGTCATGAAATATAATACAGGTAGCGTGCCATTTCTATATCCGATATTAAAACAGCTAGCTAGCAAAATTATTTCTTCTTTGTAGGAGAAGTTTTTAGTTTCCTTTTCTTCGATCTTCCAGCTTTCCGGTTTTTTTTCGATTGCAAGGGTGATGGTGTTTCAGGCGTTTCAGGCGAGACGTCTGATTCGGTGTACTCGCTATCGCTGTCGCTTTTGTCACTGTGACTGTGCTGCGGCGTGCGATCATTCATCGCTTGTTTGCCAGCTGTGGCGCTTTTTGAGTTCGCGATTTCTTCAACAGCAGATGCTGAGTCTGTCGCGCCTTTGTTGTCAGTAGTGGAGCTCGCGATCCTGCGAATGAAGTTGGCTAAGGTGGTCTGCCGACGCTCACCTGTTGCATTGCTATGTGTTGACTGTGCGCTGGGCGAAGTGGAACTTTGTGTAGTGTCTATGGTAGCCATGGGAACGGTAGACGCTACATTCCTCACTGGTGATGCTAAGGGCACATCGGTTTGCTGTTGTTCGGGAGTGTCGTTTGATGTTTGAGCGATCGCCGGGCAGCCACTTTTGAGATGACCCGGTTTTCGGCACTGTCGGCATATCAGCTCGTTGACACATCTGGAAGCATGGTGTCCAGATTCCAAGCATCTGGAACAGGTTGCCATGGTGTCTGCAGTGGGCTGACCATTGTGGTAAACTCACGCAGAAATCATGATATAAACATAAGGGATTGTTACACAATTTCCATTTGAATAAACTATACCTATTTGGTAATAAGTTGTGTAATAACTTAAAATTGAATTCTGATATTTTGTTTACTTTCATAGCTTGTAAATCAAATGACCATATGACTTTCCAGAAGACAAGACCAGCCTAATAACCAATGTTTTATCTCTTTTTAGGAAACATGACATTTCCATATGTTTTGTACACAAATCACGAAAATTAGAGATTTTCGGGCTGATATGCAAAAACAAAAGGTCACTTGACTTTGTAACTGTACGTCCGATTTTCAAAAAAATTGTTTCAAAAGATGCGCAAGACTCGAAAGAAAAAAGTTAGCGAGCGACGGGGCGCCATCCGTATGCGTTCCCGAACAATCATAAATATCGCGGAGGGGGGAGGGGGAGGCATATCGCCCCGGCCTTATTGGGGTTAATTCCGGTATCTAACAAGCTTTGCCTTCAAGTAGGTTCGTTTTTTTAATTTCTTGTAATTAAATAATTTTGCATTACAATGGCTAAAAAACATGGTCAAAGATATTTCAATGCTTATTTCTGTTATACCATTACGTTTATTATTGTTTTGTTATTGTTTATATTATGTGAAAAAGAAATGGAAAATAAATTCGCTCTGTATAGAGCTATTATATATATATATATATATGCGAAATCCAGAAAGAGTTGCTAATGAAATGATTTGAATCATTTTATTAGCGCACAGTGTGTTAATAGGAAAGATATTATCGATAGGTACGCTACGATAAAGCAAGAAAGCATACCAAGTTGGGCCTGTGTCGCAAACATGACAAGGGTGGGTGAATGGGTGCCTGTCCGCGCGCGCGTGTGTGTTTGTGTCTGTTCGTGTAACTTTGTTTTCAAACACACTTTAATCAGTCAGTTAATCAGCATTAGAATGATGTATATAGGCCCATCCACAACTTTATGATCGTTTCCATGATTCTTTCTTATGCCTCATGTTCAGAATACTTTTGTTCACCTAACCCCTGTCGCAATGGAGGCACATGCATAGCTTCTCCTGGTCATACACCAGTCTACACATGTCAGTGTGATCTGGGATACGATGACACAGATTGTGGTAAGTACCCGGATGAGTTCAATTCAATTCAATTCAATTCATTTATTCAACCATAAAAAGATACATGTACAACTAGATTTGTAATACTTGTTTGGAACAAGTATAGGTGGGCTGGTCGAACTAAAATTTGAGACAAAATAAAGGGTACATTTGAGATAGCTTATTGTCTCAGCTACAACATACTTGAAGTTCAGCGTAAACAAAGCTAAACGACAGAGATATTGCTTGCGAAAGAATCCACTTTTGAGAAAAACTCATGTCCCATAGAGAATACACGCAAAATGTGAAAAATTGACATGCCTTTTTTAATCGCGAAAATACGCCCTGATGCCTTTGTCAAAATGAAAATTTGGGCCAATTTTATTTGTAGAAAATTGTCTCAGCTAAAACATATCAAAATTTTGAAGACAATCGATCAATATTTACAGAGAAACAATCAATTTTCCGTAAATATGCTGACGTCATAATATGCAAATTGAAATTTTGAGTTTGGAGGCCATTATGATGACGTAATGAGTTCATTGAGGGTCAAATGAGACATGAAATCATATCTCCAATTCATACTGTATCAAAATATGACCCCAAAATTGGGGTCACCTTGCATCCTAAAGGGCTACAATGGATCTTGTATAGGCATGTTTTTGCCCATATATGCTATGTATTACAAAAGCTCGCGCGCACGGAAATTTATGTTAAACGGTCGATCATTACATTATTAATAGTCATAAAGAGACAAGCATGGTATCAATTTGTTTGTAAAAATATGTGGAATATTATGAAAGAAAAAAAATGGCGATTCTATGTTGTGTAATAGTTTTACGCGCGAAAACGCGCGCGCCGCACGCATGCGCGTGTGTGTGGGCGATTTTTTATAAAATGCTTAGAATGGCCTAAAACGTATGCAAAATGATTTTGAGACGATTTTGAGCATTTTACATTTTTGCGCGCGCATTGACGCGCGGACGTACGCGCACGTGCGCGTTTTTTACCTGAAATTGACCGGACCGATATTGACCTTGATCTTGCAAACTATGAATAAGAAATTACTTTCCGTTATGAAGATATGATCATAAGTTAAAATTCACAAAATGGCGCCTAGATGACGTAATCAGTCAAGGTCAAGGTTGAAAACGTTATTTTGATTTATTTATATGCCTATACATATGTTTGCCAAATTTCAAGGCATTTGATTGAGCCATTTTCAAGTTATCTTGCTAACAAAAAAGTGGTTAGAAATAAGAAAAATATTTAATAACTAGACATATAATACTTGTTTGGAACAAGTATAGGTGGGCTGGTCAACTTAAATTTGAAAACAAAATAGAGCAAAATTAAGCGAATACTGCTTGAAAATTCTTAAAAAACACTATCATGTAGATTCATTACGTGAACGAAATTCACCTTCTATAGTCATAACACGCAAATTATGAAATTTCTGACATGAGGCCTTCAATCAAAATTTTCACTCTGATGACGTCATCAAAATGAAAAAGGGTTATTATTGAACTTGTAGAGAATTATCTTAGCTACAACATATTGAAATTTTGAAGAAAATCAATCAATATATACAGAGATACAATCAATTTTCCATAAATATGCTGACGTCATAATATGCAAATTCGTATTTTGAGTTCCAAGGCTATTAAGATGATGTCACGATACACTTCATGGCCAAATTAGACATGAAATCATATTTCTGACATATACTCTTTTCAAATATTAAAACAGAATTGGGGTCCAGGTGCATCCCAAAGAGCTATAATGGATTATGTATAGGCATTTTTTTGCCCATGTATGTTATGTATTACAAGAGCTCGCGCGCACTGACATTTATCTTTAATTTACGCTCATCTTGTTAATAATGGTCATAAAGAGATAAACATGGTATCAAATTCCTTGAAAAAATATGAGAAATATCATGAAAGAAAAAAAATGGCGATTTTATGTTTTGTAGTGGTGTTACGCGCGAAAACGCGCGCGCATGCTCGTACGCGCGATTTTTTATAAAATGCTTAATATGACCTGAAACGTATGCAAAATAAATTTGAGACGATTTTGAGCATTTAAAAATTTTGCGCGCGCACTGACGCGCGGACGTACGCGCACGCGCGCGTTTTGTGACCTGAAATTAACCGGACTGATATTAACCTTAATCATGATAAATATGAATGAAAAATACCTTTTGGTTATGAAGATATGATCATGAGATGATTTTCAGAAAATTTCACAAAATGGCGCCTATATGACGTCATCAGTCAAGGTCAAGGTTGAAAACCTTACCGTGTCTTGTCCATATGCCTATACATATGTGTGTCAAATATCAAAGCATTTGATTGAACCATTTCAAAGTTATCTTGCTAACAAAAAAGTGGCAAGAATTAAGAAAAATAAATAAATAACTAGACATATAATACTTGTTTGGAACAAGTATAGGTGGGCTGGTCAACTAAAATTTGAGACAAAATAGAGCAAAAATAAGCGACATACTGCTTACAAATTCTTAAAAAACAATATCATGTAGATTCATAACGTGAACTAAATTCAACTTCTATAGGCATAACACGCAAATTATGAAGTTTTTTACATGAGGCCTTTAATCAAAATTTTCACTATGATGACGTCATCAAAATGAAAAGAGGTTATTACTGCGCTTGTAGAAAATTGTCTTAGCTACAACATATCGAAATTTTAAAGAAAATTGATCAATATTTACAGAGATACAATAAATTTTACATAAATATGCTGACGTCATAATATGCAAATTCGTATTTTGAGTTCCAAGGCCATTGTGATGATGTCACGATACACTTAATGGCCAAATGAGACATGGAATCATATTTCCGACTCATACTCTATCTTAATATGAAAAAAAATTGAGGATCCCGGTGCATTCCAAAGAGCTATAACGGATTTTGTATAGGCATGTTTTTGCCCATATATGCTATGTATTAAAAGACCTTGCGCGCACTGACATTTATCTTGAATTTACGCTCATCTTGTTAATAATGGTCATAAAGAGATAAACATGGAATCAAATTCCTTGAAAAAATATGAGAAATATCATGAAAGAAAAAAAAATGGCGATTCTATGTTTTTTAATGGTGTTACGCGCGAAAACGCGCGCGCATGCTCGTACGCGCGATTTTTTATAAAATGCTTAAAATGACCTGAAACGTATGCAAAATAAATTTGAGACGATTTTGAGCATTTAAAATTTTTGCGCGCGCATTGACGCGCGGACGTACGCGCACGTGCGCGTTTTTGACCTGAAATTAACCGGACTGATATTAACCTTAATCATGATAAATATGAATGAGAAATACCTTTTGGTTATGAAGATATGATCATGAGTTGATTTTCAGAAAATTTCACAAAATGGCGCCTAGATGACGTCATCAGTCAAGCTCAAGGTTGAAAACCTTACCGTGTCTTGTCCATATGCCTATACATATGTGTGTCAAATATCAAAGCATTTGATTGAACCATTTCAAAGTTATCTTGCTAACAAAAAAGTGGCAAGAATTAAGAAAAATAAATAAATAATAAATAATAAATAAATAAATAAAGGCAATTTTAACAAAAATATAAGGTGGTCTGTATTAGATACAGCCCACCTGATAAATAATAAACTAGACATATAATACTTGTTTGGAACAAGTATAGGTGGGCTGGTCAACTAAAATTTGAGACAAAATAGAGCAAAAATGAGCGACATACTGCTTACAAATTCTTAAAAAACATTATCATGTAGATTCATAACGTGAACTAAATTCACCTTCTATAGGCATAACACGCAAATTATGAAGTTTTTGACATGAGGCCTTTAATCAAAATTTTCACTCTGATGACGTCATCGAAATGAAAAATGATTATTACTGCGCTTGTAGAGAATTGTCTTAGCTACAACATATCGAAATTTTGAAGAAAATTGATCAATATTTACAGAGATACAATCAATTTTCCATAATTATGCTGACGTCATAATATGCAAATTCGTATTTTGAGTTCCAAGGCCATTGTGATGATGTCACGATATACTTAATGGCCAAATGAGACATGGAATCATATCTCCGAGTCATACTCTATCTAAATATGAAAAAAAATTGAGGATCCCGGTGCATTCCAAAGAGCTATAACGGATTTTGTATAGGCATTTTTTTGCCCATATATGCTATGTATTAAAAGAGCTCGCGCGCACTGACATTTATCTTGAATTGACGCTCATCTTGTTAATAATGGTCATAAAGAGATAAACATGGTATCAAATTCCTTGAAAAAATATGAGAAATATCATGAAAGAAAAAAAATGGCGATTGTATGTTTTGTAATGTAGTTACGCGCGAAAACGCGCGCGCATGCTCGTACGCGCGATTTTTTATAAAACGCTTAAAATGACCTGAAACGTATGCAAAATAAATTTGAGACGATTTTGAGCATTTAAAATTTTTGCGCGCGCACTGACGCGCGGACGTACGCGCACGCGCGCGTTTTTTGACCTGAAATTGACCGGACGGATATTGACCTTGATCATGAAAAATATGAATGAGAAATTACTTTTGGTTATGAAGATATGAACAAGAGTTTATTTTCAGAAAATTTCACAAAATGGCGCCTAGATGACGTCATCAGTCAAGGTCAAGGTTGAAAACCTTACCGTGTTTTGTCCATATGCCTATACATATGTGTGCCAAATATCAAAGTATTTGATTGAACCATTTCAAAGTTATCTTGCTAACAAAAAAGTGGCGAGAATTAAGAAAAATAAATAAATAATAAATAAAGGCAATTTTAACAAAAATATAAGGTGGTCTGTATTAGATACAGCCCACCTGACTAGACATATAATACTTGTTTGGAACAAGTATAGGTGGGCTGGTCAACTAACATTTGAGACAAAATAGAGCAAAAATAAGCGACATACTGCTTACAAATTCTTAAAAGACAATATCATGTAGATTCATAACGTGAACTAAATTCACCTTCTATAGGCATAACACGCAAATTATGAAGTTTTTGACATGAGGCCTTTAATCAAAATTTTCACTATGATGACGTCATCAAAATAAAAAATGGTTATTACTGCGCTTGTAGAGAATTGTCTTAGCTACAACATATCGAAATTTTGAAGAAAATTGAGCAATATTTACAGAGATACAATCAATTTTACATAAATATGCTGACGTCATAATATGCAAATTCGTATTTTGAGTTCCAAGGCCATTGTGATGATGTCACGATACACTTAATGGCCAAATGAGACATGGAATCATATTTCCGACTCATACTCTATCTTAATATGAAAAAAAATTGAGGATCCCGGTGCATTCCAAAGAGCTATAACGGATTTTGTATAGGCATGTTTTTGCCCATATATGCTATGTATTAAAAGACCTCGCGCGCACTGACATTTATCTTGAATTTACGCTCATCTTGTTAATAATGGTCATAAAGAGATAAACATGGAATCAAATTCCTTGAAAAAATATGAGAAATATCATGAAAGAAAAAAAAATGGCGATTCTATGTTTTGTAGTGGTGTTACGCGCGAAAACGCGCGCGCATGCTCGTACGCGCGATTTTTTATAAAATGCTTAATATGACCTGAAACGTATGCAAAATAAATTTGAGACGATTTTGAGCATTTAAAAATTTTGCGCGCGCACTGACGCGCGGACGTACGCGCACGCGCGCGTTTTTTCACCTGAAATTAACCGGACTGATATTAACCTTAATCATGATAAATATGAATGAAAAATACCTTTTGGTTATGAAGATATGATCATGAGATGATTTTCAGAAAATTTCACAAAATGGCGCCTAGATGACGTCATCAGTCAAGGTCAAGGTTGAAAACCTTACCGTGTCTTGTCCATATGCCTATACATATGTGTGTAAAATATCAAAGCATTTGATTGAACTATTTCAAAGTTATCTTGCTAACAAAAAAGTGGCAAGAATTAAGAAAAATAAATAAATAATAAATAATAAATAAATAAATAAAGGCAATTTTAACAAAAATATAAGGTGGTCTGTATTAGATACAGCCCACCTGATAAATAATAAATAAATAAATAAAGGCAATTTTAACAAAAATATAAGGTGGTCTGTATTAGATACAGCCCACCTGACTAGACATATAATACTTGTTTGGAACAAGTATAGGTGGGCTGGTCAACTAAAATTTGACACAAAATGGAGCAAAAATAAGCGAGATACTGCTAAAAAACAATGTCATGTACATTAATGATGTAAACGAAATTCACCTTCCATAGGCATAACACGCAACTTAAGAAATTTCTGATACGTGCCATTTAATCGTAATTTTCACTATGATGACGTGATCAAAATGAAAAATGATGGTAACTGAGCTTGTAGAGAATTGTCTTAGCTACAACATATCGAAATTTGGAAGAAAATCGACCAATATTTACAGAGATACAATCAATTTTACATAAATATGCTGACTTCATAATATGCAAATTCGTATTTTGAGTTCCAAGACCATTGTGACGATGTCACGATACACTTAATGGCCAAATGAGACATGGAATCATATTTCTGACTCATACTCTATCTAAATATGAAAAAAAATTGAAGGTCACGGTTCATTCCAAAGAGCTACAATGGATTTTGTATAGGCATGTTTTTGCCCATATATGCTATGTATTAAAAGAGCTCGCGCGCACGGATATTTATCTTGAATTGACGCTCATCTTTTTATTAATGGTCATAAAGAGATAAAAATGGTATCAAATTCCTTGAAAAATATGAGAAATATCATGAAAGGAAAAAAAAATGGCGATTCTATGTTTTGTAATGGTGTTACGCGCGAAAACGCGCGCGCATGCTCGTACGCGCGATTTTTTATAAAATGCTTAAAATGACCTGAAACGTATGCAAAATAAATTTGAGACGATTTTGAGCATTTAACATTTTTGCGCGCGCACTTACGCGCGGACGTACGCGCACGTGCGCGTTTTTTTTTTGACCTGAAATTAACCAGACTGATATTGACCTTAATCACAATAAATATGAATGAGAAATACCTTTTGGTTATGAAGATATGATCATGAGTAAATTTTCAGAAAATTTCACAAAATGGCGCCTAGATGACGTCATCAGTCAAGGTCAAGGTTGAAAATCTTACTGTGCTTTGTCCATATGCCCATACATATGTGTGCCAAATTTCAATTTATTTGATTAAGCCATTTTCAAGTTATCTTGCTAACAAAAAAGTGGTAAGAATTAAGAAAAATAAATAATAAAGAAATAAATAAACTAGACATATAATACTTGTTTGGAACAAGTATAGGTGGGCTGGTCAACTAACATTTGAGACAAAATAGAGCAAAAATATGCGACATACTGCTTACAAATTCTTAAAAGACAATATCATGTAGATTCATAACGTGAACTAAATTCACCTTCTATAGGCATAACACGCAAATTATGAAGTTTTTGACATGAGGCCTTCAATCAAAATTTTCACTATGATGACGTCATCAAAATGAAAAATGGTTATTACTGCGCTTGTAGAGAATTGTCTTAGCTACAACATATCAAAATTTTGAAGAAAATTGATCAATATTTACAGAGATACAATCAATTTTACATAAATATGCTGACGTCATAATATGCAAATTCGTATTTTGAGTTCCAAGGCCATTGTGATGATGTCACGATACACTTAATGGCCAAATGAGACATGGAATCATATTTCCGACTCATACTCTATCTTAATATGAAAAAAAGTTGAGGATCCCGGTGCATTCCAAAGAGCTATAACGGATTTTGTATGGGCATGTTTTTGCCCATATATGCTATGTATTAAAAGAGCTCGCGCGCACTGACATTTATCTTGAATTTACGCTCATCTTGTTAATAATGGTCATAAAGAGATAAACATGGAATCAAATTCCTTGAAAAAATATGAGAAATATCATGAAAGAAAAAAAATTGGCGATTCTATGTTTTTTAATGGTGTTACGCGCGAAAACGCGCGCGCATGCTCGTACGCGCGATTTTTTATAAAAGGCTTAAAATGACCTGAAACGTATGCAAAATAAATTTGAGACGATTTTGAGCATTTTAAACTTTTGCGCGCGCACTGACGCGCGGACGTACGCCTAGATGACGTCATCAGTCAAGGTCAAGGTTGAAAAGATTATTTTGATTTTTCTATATGCCTATACATATGTGTGCCAAATTTCAAAGCATTTGATTGAACCATTTCAAGTTATCTTGCTAACAAAAAAGTGGTAAGAATTAAGAAAAATAAATAAATAAACTAGACATATAATACTTGTTTGGAACAAGTATAGGTGGGCTGGTCAACTAAAATTTGAGACAAAATAGAGCAAAAATAAGCGACATACTGCTTACAAATTCTTAAAAAACAATATCATGTAGATTCATAACGTGAACTAATTTACCTTCTATAGGCATAACACGCAAATTATGAAGTTTTTGACATGAGGCCTTTAATTAAAATTTTCACTATGATGACGTCATCAAAATGAAAAATGGTTTTTTACTGCGCTTGTAGAGAATTGTCTAAGCTACAACATATCGAAATTTTGAAGAAAATCGATCAATATTTACAGAGATACAATCAATTTTACATAAATATGCTGACGTCATAATATGCAAATTCGTATTTTGAGTTCCAAGGCCATTGTGATGATGTCACGATACACTTAATGGCCGAATGAGACATGGAATCATATTTCCGACTCATACTCTATCTAAATATGAAAAAAAATTGGGGGTCCCGGTGCATTCCAAAGAGCTATAACGGATTTTGTATAGGCATGTTTTTGCCCATATATGCTATGTATTAAAAGAGCTCGCGCGCACTGACATTTATCTTGAATTTACGCTCATCTTGTTAATAATGGTCATAAAGAGATAAACATGGTATCAAATTCCTCGAAAAAATATGAGAAATATCATGAAAGAAACAAAAAAGGCGATTCTATGTTTTGTAATGGTGTTACGCGCGAAAACGCGCGCGCATGCTCGTACGCGCGATTTTTTATAAAATGCTTAAAATGACCTGAAACGTATGCAAAATAAATTTGAGACGATTTTGAGCATTTAAAAATTTTGCGCGCGCACTGACGCGCGGATGTACGTGCACGCGCGCGTTTTTTGACATGAAATTGACTGGACCGATATTGACCTTCATCGTGCAAAATATGAATGAGAAATTACTTTCCGTTATGAAGATATGATCATAAGTTAGAATTCACAAAATGGCGCCTAGATGACGTAATCAGTCAAGGTCAAGGTTGAAAACGTTATTTTTTATTCTCTATATGCCTATACATATGTGTGCCAAATTTCAAGTTATTTGATTAATCCATTTTCAAGTTATCTTGCTAACAAAAAAGTGGTAAGAATTAAGAAAAATAAACTAGATTTGTAATACTTGTTTGGAACAAGTATAGGTGGGCTGGTCGAACTAAAATTTGAGACAAAATAAAGGGTACATTTGAGATAGCTTATTGTCTCAGCTACAACATACTTGAAGTTCAGCGTAAACGAAGCTAAACGACAGAGATATTGCTCGCGAAAGAATCCAGTTTTGAGAAAAACTCATGTCCCATAGAGAATACACGCAAAATGTGAAAAATTGACATGCCTTTTTTAATCGCGAAAATACGCCCTGATGCCTTTGTCAAAATGAAAATTTGTGCCAACTTTATTTGTAGAGAATTGTCTCAGCTAAAACATATCAAAATTTTAAAGACAATCAATCAATATTTACAGAGAAACAATCAATTTTCCGTAAATATGCTGACGTCATAATATGCAAATTGAAATTTTGAGTTTGGAGGCCATTATGATGACGTCATGAGTTAATTGAGGGTCAAATGAGAAATGAAATCATATCTCCAATTCATACTGTATCAAAATATGACCCAAAAATTGGGGTCACCTTGCATCCTAAAGGGCTACAATGGATCTTGTATAGGCATGTTTTCGCCCATATATGCTATGTATTACAAGAGCTCGCGCGCACGGAAATTTATGTTAAACGGTCGATCATTCCATTATTAATAGTCATAAAGAGACAAGCATGGTATAAATTTGTTTGTAAATATATGTGGAATATTATGAAAGAAAAAAAATGGCAATTCTGTGTTGTGTAATAGTTTTACGCGCGAAAACGCGCGCGCCGCGCGCATGCGCGTGTGTGTGGGCGATTTTTTATAAAATGCTTAGAATGGCCTAAAACGTATGTAAAAAGATTTTGAGATGATTTTGAGCATTCAAAAATTTTGCGCGCGCATTAACGCGCGGACGTACGCGCACGTGCGCGTTCTTTGACCTGAAGTTGACCGGACGGATATTGACCTTGATCATGATAAATATGAATGAGAAATAGCTTTTGGTTATGAAGATATGATCATGAGTTAATTTTTGTAAAATTTTACAAAATGGCGCCTAGATGACGTCGTCAGTGAAGGTCAATGTTGAAAACGTTATCGTGCTTTGTACATATGCCTATACATATGTGTGCTAAATTTCAAGGCATTTGATGGAGCCATTTTCTCGTTATCTTGCTAACAAAAAAGTGGTTAGAAATAAGAAAAATATTTAACTAGACATATAATACTTGTTTGGAACAAGTATAGGTGGGCTGGTCAACTAAAATTTGAGACAAAATAGAGCAAAAATAAGCGACATACTGCTTACAAATTCTTAAACAATATCATGTAGATTCATAACGTGAACTAAATTCACCTTCTATAGGCATAACACGCAAATTATGAAGTTTTTGACATGAGGCCTTTAACCAAAATTTTCACTATGATGACGTCATCAAAATGAAAAATGGTCATTACTGCGCTTGTAGAGAATTGTCTTAGCTACATCATATCGAAATTTTGAAGAAAATTGATCAATATTTACAGAGATACAATAAATTTTACATAAATATGCTGACGTCATAATATGCAAATTCGTATTTTGAGTTCCAAGGCCATTGTGATGATGTCACGATACACTTAATGGCCAAATGAGACATGGAATCACATTTCCGACTCATACTCTATCTAAATATGAAAAAATTGAGGATTCCGGTGCATTCCAAAGAGCTATAACGGATTTTGTATAGGCATGTTTTTGCCCATATATGCTATGTATTAAAAGAGCTCGCGCGCACTGACATTTATCTTGAATTTACGGTCATCTTGTTAATAATGGTCATAAAGAGATAAACATGGTATCAAATTCCTTGAAAAAATATGAGAAATATCATGAAAGAAAAAAAAATGGCGATTCTATGTTTGTCAATGGTGTTACGCGCGAAAACGCGCGCGCATGCTCGTACGCGCGATTTTTTATAAAATGCTTAAAATGACCTGAAACGTATGCAAAATAAATTTGAGACGATTTTGAGCATTATAAAATTTTGCGCGCGCACTGACCGAAAATTGACCGGACGGATATTGACCTTGATCATGATAAATATGAATGAGAAATGAATTTTGGTTATGAAGATATGATCATGAGTTATTTTTCACAAAATGGCGCCTAGATGACGTCATCAGTCAAGGTCAAGGTTAAAAAGGTTATTTTGATTTTTCTATATGCGTATACATATGTGTGCCAAATTTCAAAGCATTTGATTGAACCATTTCAAAGTTATCTTGCTAACAAAAAAGTGGGTCGAAATAAGAAAAATAAACTAGACATATAATACTTGTTTGGAACAAGTATAGGTGGGCTGGTCAACTAAAATTTGAGACAAAATAGAGCAAAAATAAGCGAGATACTGCTTAAAAATGCTTAAAAAACAATATGTAGATTCATGACGTGAACGAAATTCACCTTCTATAGGCATAACACGAAAATTATGAAATTTCCGATATGTGCCCTTAAATCGTAATTTTCACTATGATGACGTCATCCAAATGAAAAAAAGTTATTACTGAGCTTGTAGAGAATTGTCTTAGCTACAACATACCAAAATTTGGAGGAAAATCAATCAATACTTACAGAGATACAATTAATATTACATACATATGCTGACGTCATAATATGCAAATTCGTATTTTTAGTTCCAAGGCCATTATGATGATGTCACGATACACTTAAAGGCCAAATGAGACATGAAATCATATCTCCGACTCATACTTTATCTAAATATGAAAAAAAATTGAAGGTCCCAGTGCTTCCCAAAGAGCTATAATGGATTTTGTATAGGCATGTTTTCGACCATATATGCTATGTATTAAAAGAGCTCGTGCGAACAGACATTTATCTTGAATTGACGCTCATCTTGTTATTAATGGTCATAAAGAGATAAACATGGAAACAAATTCCTTGAAAAAATATGAGAAATATCATGAAAGAAAAAAAAATGGAGATTCTATGTTTTTTAATGGTGCTACGCGCGAAAACGCGCGCGCATGCTCGTACGCGCGATTTTTTATAAAATGCTTAAAATGGCCTGAAACGTATGCAAAATAAATTTGAGACGATTTTGAGCATTTTAAACTTTTGCGCGCGCACTGACGCGCGGACGTACGCGCACGCGCGCGTTTTAGGACATGAAATTAACCGGACAGATATTGACCTTGATCATGATAAATATGAATGAGAAATGACTTTCCTTTATTAAGATATGATCATGAGTTAATTTTTACAAAATGGCGCCTAGATGACGTCATCAGTCAAGGTCAAGGTTGAAAAGATTATTTTGATTTTTCTATATGCCTATACATATGTGTGCCAAATTTCAAAGCATTTGATTGAACCATTTCAAAGTTATCTTGCTAACAAAAAAGTGGGTCGAAATAAGAAAAATAAACTAGATTTGTAATACTTGCTTGGAGCAAGTATAGGTGGGCTGATCCAACAAAAAATTGAGACAAAATGAAGGGTACATTTGAGATAGCTTTTTGTCTCAGCTACAACATACTCGAAGTTCAGCGTAAATGAAGCTAAAACGACGTAGATATTGCTCGCGAAAGACGGGAATGTAGAATCAAGTTTTGAGAAAAAGTCATGTCCATAGAGAATACACGCAAAATGTGAAAAATTGACATGCTATGTATTACAAGAGCTCGCGCGCACGGAAATTTATGTTAAACGGGAGATCATTCCATTATTAATAGTCATAAAGAGACAAGCATGGTATCAATTTGTTTGTAAAAATATGTGGAATATTATGAAAGAAAAAAAATGGCGATTCTATGTTGTGTAATAGTTTTACGCGCGAAAACGCGCGCGCCGCGCGCACGCGCGTGTGTGTGGGCGATTTTTTATAAAATGCTTAGAATGGCCTAAAACGTATGTAAAATAATTTTGAGTTGATTTTGAGCATTCAAAAATTTTGCGCGCGCACTAACGCGCGGACGTACGCGCACGCGCGCGTTTTTTGACCTGAAGTTGACCGGACGGATATTGACCTTGATCATGATAAATATGAATGAGAAATAGCTTTTGGTTATGAAGATATGATCATGAGTTGATTTTTGTAAAATTTTACAAAATGGCGCCTAGATGACGTCATCAGTGAAGGTCAATGTTGAAAACGTTACTGTGCTTTGTACAAATGCCTATACATATGTGTGCTAAATTTCAAGGCATTTGATTGAGCCATTTTCTCGTTATCTTGCTAACAAAAAAGTGGTTAGAAATAAGAAAAATATTTAATTAATAATAAAGGCAATTCTAACGAAATTATAAGGTGGTCTGTACGTTATACAGCCCACCTGATAAATAACTAGACATAATACTTGTTTGGAACAAGTATAGGTGGGCTGGTCAACTTAAATTTGAAAACAAAATAGAGCAAAATGAAGCGAGATACTGCTTGAAAATTCTTAGAAAACACTATCATGTAGATTCATTACGTGAACGAAATTCACCTTCTATAGTCATAACACGCAAATTATGAAATTTCTGACATGAGGCCTTTAATCAAAATTTTCACTCTGATGACGTCATCAAAATGAAAAATGGTTATTACTGCGCTTGTAGAGAATTGTCTTAGCTACAACATATCGAAATTTTGAAGAAAATTGATCAATATTTACAGAGATACAATCAATTTTACATAAATATGCTGGCGTCATAATATGCAAATTCGTATTTTGACTTCCAAGGCCATTAAGATGATGTCACGATACACTAAATGGCCAAATGAGACATGAAATCATATTTCCGACTCATACTCTATCTTAATATGAAAAAAATTGAGGATCCCGGTGCATCCCAAAGAGCTATAACGGATTTTGTATAGGCATGTTTTTGCCCATTTATGCTATGTATTAAAAGACCTCGCGCGCACTGACATTTATCTTGAATTTACGCTCATCTTGTTAATAATGGTCATAAAGAGATAAAAATGGAATCAAATTCCTTGAAAAAATATGAGAAATATCATGAAAGAAAAAAAAATGGCGATTCTATGTTTTTTAATGGTGTTACGCGCGAAAACGCGCGCGCATGCTCGTACGCGCGATTTTTTATAAAATGCTTAAAATGACCTGAAACGTATGCAAAATAAATTTGAGACGATTTTGAGCATTTAAACATTTTGCGCGCGCATTGACGCGCGGACGTACGCGCACGCGCGCGTTTCTTGACCTGAAATTGATCGGACTAATATTGACCTTGATCTTGCAAAATATGAATAAGAAATTACTTTCCATTATGAAGATATGATCATAAGTTAAAATTCACAAAATGGCGCCTAGATGACGTAATCAGTCAAGGTCAAGGTTGAAAACGTTATTTTAATATCTATATATGCCTACACATATTTGTGCTAAATTTCAAGTTATTTGATTGAACCATTTCAAAGTTATCTTGCTAACAAAAAAGTGGGTCGAAATAAGAAAAATAAATAAACTAGACATATAATACTTGTTTGGAACAAGTATAGGTGGGCTGGTCAACTAACATTTGAGACAAAATAGAGCAAAAATAAGCGACATACTGCTTACAAATTCTTAAAAGACAATATCATGTAGATTCATAACGTGAACTAAATTCAACTTCTATAGGCATAACACGCAAATTATGAAGTTTTTGACATGAGGCCTTTAATCAAAATGTTCACTATGATGACGTCATCAAAATGAAAAATGGTTATTACTGCGCTTGTAGAAAATTGTCTTAGCTACAACATATCGAAATTTTGAAGAAAATTGATCAATATTTACAGAGATACAATCAATTTTACATAAATATGCTGACGTCATAATATGCAAATTCGTATTTTGAGTTCCAAGGCCATTGTGATGATGTCACGATACACTTAATGGCCAAATGAGACATGGAATCATATTTCCGACTCATACTCTATCTTAATATGAAAAAAATTGAGGATCCCGGTGCATTCCAAAGAGCTATAACGGATTTTGTATAGGCATGTTTTTGCCCATATATGCTATGTATTAAAAGACCTCGCGCGCACTGACATTTATCTTGAATTTACGCTCATCTTGTTAATAATGGTCATAAAGAGATAAACATGGAATCAAATTCCTTGAAAAAATATGAGAAATATCATGAAAGAAAAAAAAATGGCGATTCTATGTTTTTTAATGGTGTTACGCGCGAAAACGCGCGCGCATGCTCGTACGCGCGATTTTTTATAAAATGCTTAAAATGACCTGAAACGTATGCAAAATAAATTTGAGACGATTTTGAGCATTTAAAAATTTTGCGCGCGCATTGACGCGCGGACGTACGCGCACGCGCTTGTTTTTTGACCTGAAATTGACCGGACTAATATTGACCTTGATCTTGCAAAATATGAATAAGAAATTACTTTCCATTTTGAAGATATGATCATAAGTTAAAATTCACAAAATGGCGCCTAGATGACGTAATCAGTCAAGGTCAAGGTTGAAAACGTTATTTTGATATCTATATATGCCTACACATATTTGTGCCAAATTTCAAGTTATTTGATTGAACCATTTCAAAGTTATCTTGCTAACAAAAAAGTGGGTCGAAATAAGAAAAATAAACTAGATTTGTAATACTTGCTTGGAGCAAGTATAGGTGGGCTGATCCAACAAAAAATTGAGACAAAATGAAGGGTACATTTGAGATAGCTTTTTGTCTCAGCTACAACATACTCGAAGTTCAGCGTAAATGAAGCTAAAACGACGTAGATATTGCTCGCGAAAGACGGGAATGTAGAATCAAGTTTTGAGAAAAAGTCATGTCCATAGAGAATACACGCAAAATGTGAAAAATTGACATGCTATGTATTACAAGAGCTCGCGCGCACGGAAATTTATGTTAAACGGGAGATCATTCCATTATTAATAGTCATAAAGAGACAAGCATGGTATCAATTTGTTTGTAAAAATATGTGGAATATTATGAAAGAAAAAAAATGGCGATTCTATGTTGTGTAATAGTTTTACGCGCGAAAACGCGCGCGCCGCGCGCACGCGCGTGTGTGTGGGCGATTTTTTATAAAATGCTTAGAATGGCCTAAAACGTATGTAAAATAATTTTGAGTTGATTTTGAGCATTCAAAAATTTTGCGCGCGCACTAACGCGCGGACGTACGCGCACGCGCGCGTTTTTTGACCTGAAGTTGACCGGACGGATATTGACCTTGATCATGATAAATATGAATGAGAAATAGCTTTTGGTTATGAAGATATGATCATGAGTTGATTTTTGTAAAATTTTACAAAATGGCGCCTAGATGACGTCATCAGTGAAGGTCAATGTTGAAAACGTTACTGTGCTTTGTACAAATGCCTATACATATGTGTGCTAAATTTCAAGGCATTTGATTGAGCCATTTTCTCGTTATCTTGCTAACAAAAAAGTGGTTAGAAATAAGAAAAATATTTAATAATAAAGGCAATTCTAACGAAATTATAAGGTGGTCTGTACGTTATACAGCCCACCTGATAAATAATAATAAATAAATAATAAAGGCAATTTTAACAAAATTATAAGGTGGTCTGTATTAAATACAGCCCACCTGATAACTAGACATATAATACTTGTTTGGAACAAGTATAGGTGGGCTGGTCAACTAAAATTTGAGACAAAATAGAGCAAAAATAAGCGACATACTGCTTACAAATTCTTAAAAAACAATATCATGTAGATTCATAACGTGAACTAAATTCACCTTCTATAGGCATAACACGCAAATTATGAAGTTTTTGACATGAGGCCTTTAATCAAAATTTTTACTATGATGACGTCATCAAAATGAAAAATAGTTATTACTGTACTTGTAGAGAATTGTCTTAGCTACAACATATCGAAATTTTGAAGACAATTGATCAATATTTACAGAGATACAATCAATTTTACATAAATATGCTGACGTCATAATATACAAATTCGTATTTTGAGTTCCAAGGACATTGTGATGATGTCACGATACACTAAATGGCCAAATGAGACATGGAATCATATTTCCGACTCATACTCTATCTTAATATGAACAAGAATTGAGGATCCCGGTGCATTCCAAAGAGCTATAACGGATTTTGTATAGGCATGTTTTTGCCCATATATGCTATGTATTAAAAGACCTCGCGCGCACTGACATTTATCTTGAATTTACGCTCATCTTGTTAATAATGGTCATAAAGAGATAAACATGGAATCAAATTCCTTGAAAAAATATGAGAAATATCATGAAAGAAAAAAAAATGGCGATTCTATGTTTTTTAATGGTGTTACGCGCGAAAACGCGCGCGCATGCTCGTACGCGCGATTTTTTATAAACTGCTTAAAATGACCTGAAACGTATGCAAAATAAATTTGAGACGATTTTGAGCATTTTAAATTTTTGCGCGCGTATTCACGCGCGGATGTACGCGCATGCGCGCTTTTTTTGACCTGACATTGACTGGATTGATATTGACCTTAATCATGATAAATATGAATGAGAAATTACTTTTGGTTATGAAGATATAATCATAAGTTAATTTTCACAAAATGGCGCCTAGATGACGTCATCAGTCAAGGTCAAGGTTGAAAACGTTATTTCGATTTATTTTTATGCCTATACATATGTGTATCAAATATCAAAGCATTTGATTGAACCATTTCAAAGTTATCTTGCTAACAAAAAAGTGGGTCGAAATAAGAAAAATAAATAAATAACTAGACATAATACTTGTTTGGAACAAGTATAGGTGGGCTGGTCAACTAAAATTTGAGACAAAATAGAGCAAAAATAAGCGACATACTGCTTACAAATTCTTAAAAAACAATATCATGTAGATTCATAACGTGAACTAAATTCACCTTCTATAGGCATAACACGCAAATTATGAAGTTTTTGACATGAGGCCTTTAATCAAAGTTTTCACTATGATGACGTCATCAAAATGAAAAATGGTTATTACTGCGCTTGTAGAGAATTGTCTTAGGTACAACATATCGAAATTCTGAAGAAAATTGATCGATATTAACAGAGATACAATCAATTTTACATAAATATGCTGACGTCATAATATGCAAATTCGTAATTTGAGTTCCAAGGCCATTGTGATGATGTCACGATACACTTAATGGCCAAATGAGACATGGAATCATATTTCCGACTCATACTTTATCTAAATATGAAAAAAAAATGAGGATCCCGGTGCATTCCAAAGAGCTATAACGGATTTTGTATAGGCATGTTTTTGCCCATATATGCTATGTATTAAAAGAGCTCGCGCGCACTGACATTTATCTTGAATTTACGCTCATCTTGTTAATAATGATCATAAAGAGATAAACATGATATCAAATTCCTTGAAAAAATATGAGAAATATCATGAAAGAAAAAAAAATGGCGATTCTATGTTTTGTAATGGTGTTACGCGCGAAAACGCGCGCGCATGCTCGTACGCGCGATTTTTTATAAAATGCTTAAAATGACCTGAAACGTATGCAAAATAAATTTTAAAAGATTTTGAGCATTTAAAATTTTTGCGCGCGTACTGACGCGCGGACGTACGCGCATGCGCGCGCTTTTTGTCCTGAAATTAACCGGACTGATATTGACCTTGATCATGATAAATATGAATGAGAAATAACTTTTGGTTATGAAGATATGATCATGAGTTGATTTTCAGAAAAATTCACAAAATGGCGCCTAGATGACGTCATCAGTCAAGGTCAAGATTGAAAATCTTACCTTGTTTTGTCCATATGTCTATACATATGTGTGCCAAATTTGAAGATATTTGATTGAACCATTTCAACGTTATATTGTTAACAAAAAAGTGGTTCAAAATAAGAAAAATAAATAAATAACTAGACATATAATACTTGTTTGGAACAAGTATAGGTGGGCTGGTCAACTAAAATGTGACACAAAATAGAGCAAAAGTAAGTGAGATACTGCTAAAAAAAAAATTCATGTATATTTATGATGTGAACGATATTCACCTTCCATAGGCATAACACGCAACTTAAGAAATTTCTGATATGTGCCCTTTAATCTTAATTTTTACTGTGATGACGTGATCAAAATGAACAATAATGAACATTAAAAATGTAGGAAATTGTCTTAGCTACAACATATCGAAATTTGGTAGATAATGGATCAATATTTACAGAGATACAATCAATGTTACATAAATATGCTGACTTCATAATATGCAAATTCGTATTTTGAATTCCAAGGCCATTATGATGATGTCACGATACACGTAATGGCCAATTGAGACATGGAATCATATCTCCGACTCATACTCTATCCAAATATGAAAACAAATTGAAGGTCACGGTTCATTCCAAAGAGATATAATGGATTTTGTATAGGCATGTTTTTGCCCATATATGCTATGTATTAATAGAGCTCGCGCGCACAGACGTTTATCTTGAATTGACGCTCATCTCGTTATTAATGGTCATAAAGAGATAAACAAGGTATCAAATTCCTCGAGAAAATATAAGAAATATCATGAAAGAAAAAAAAATGGCGATTCTATGTTTTGTTATGGTGTTACGCGCGAAAACGCGCGCGCCGCGCGCGCATGCGCATGTGCGCGATTTTTTATAAAATGCTTAAAATGACCTGAAACGTATGCAAAATAAATTTGAGACGATTTTGAGCATTTTTAATCTTTGCGCGCGCACTGACGCGCGGACGTACGCGCATGTGCGCGTTTTTTGACCTGAAATTGACCGGACTGATATTGACCTTCATCATGATAAATATGAATGAGAAATAACTTTTGGTTATGAAGATATGATCATGAGTTGATTTTCAGAAAATTTCACAAAATGGCGCCTAGATGACGTCATCAGTCAAGGTCAAGGTTGAAAACCTTACCGCGTTTTGTCCATATGCCTATACATATGTGTGCTAAATTTCAAGGTATTTGATTGAACCATTTCAAAGTTATCTGGTTAACAAAAAAGTGGGTCAAAATAAGAAAAATAAATAATAAATAAATAATAATAAAGGCAATTTTAACAACATTATAAGGTGGTCTGTATTAGATACAGCCCACCTGATAATAAATAATAATAATAAAGGCAATTTTAACAAAAATATAAGGTGGTCTGTATTAGATACAGCCCACCTGATAAATAAAGGCAATTTTAACAAAATTATAAGGTGGTCTGTATTAGATACAGCCCACCTGATAATAAATAAATAACTAGACATGTAATACTTGTTTGGAACAAGTATAGGTGGGCTGGTCAACTAAAATTTGAGAGAAAATAGAGCAAAAAATAAGCGAGATACTGCTAGAAAAAAAACAATGTCATGAAGATTCATGATATTTGTCATACCTATCAACGTGTGTGTGTGTGTGTGGAAAATAATGGTGGTGTAAAAATATAAAAGTACATTCGGCGTACCATACTCCTTTAACCTTTGACATTAGAGCAGCTTGGTTGTTTGAGTTCGTTGAGCTTGCTCCGCTTACGCTTTTGCATGCTGCATGCGTCACCGACACCTCGTCGCGCACAGTACAGGCCTTCGATTCAATACACGAAATTACAGACAAGTTCCCGATCGAATGCTGACAAGATTTTCGAGTTGGAGCCTTTCTTCGACCTTTTGTGGATTGTTCTCGTGTTCTCAATTGATGCCCGTTATCCTGCCGACAGTTTAGTGGAAACTGATACTGATAGTGATATTTGGTAAGTTCTAATTTTGTAACAATTATCGTATTTATTTTGGTAAGTTTATATTTTGTAACAATTATTTTAATGGAAAGCGCCACTGCCCAAAGCCAAGTAGTCTATTGAAGTAGCCTTAAGGGCTCTCTCGAAATGTTTTTTTAATGATATTATTCGAGAGAGCCTTAAACGGCTCCCATACCCCTGCACGGAGAGGCATGTAAACAAAACTCAAAAGTGGTCCAAAATCACACTTTCGCGCACCCGACCAATATTGGACAGTGGCTTTGATAAATTTTGTCGTAGTTTTGGTCTTGATTAGCGCTTTAATTTCAAAATCGGATCTAAAAATAACAAAATAAAAGCAATTTTCTTACCAGACCGATACAGCTCAGCTCCCTTTTCACGTGTACCGTGTGAATTCACGATGTCTACACAATGGTGATGACCTCTGACTGGCACTTCCGTAATTGTGGGTAAATTGTGCTGCTTCCGTATAATGCGCTGTATGAGTGTTATTAAGCGCATTATACGGAAGCAGCACATTTACGAAGTGCTAGTCAGAGGTCATCACCATTGTGTAGACATCGTGAATTCACACGGTACACGTGAAAAGGGAGCTGAGCTGTATCGGTCTGGTAAGAAAATTGCTCTTATTTTGTTATTTTTAGATCCGATTTTGAAATTAAAGCGCTAATTAAGACCAAAACTACGACAAAATTTATCAAAGCCACTGTCCAATATTGGTCGGGTGCGCGAAAGTGTGATTTTGGACCACTTTTGAGTTTTGTTTACATGCCTCTCCGTGCAGGGGTATGGGAGCCGTTTAAGGCTCTCTCGAATAATATCATTAAAAAAACATTTCGAGAGAGCCCTTAAGGCTATATTGAAGTAAGGTGTTCGATGTTGGTGTGTGTGGAGCTGCGCATGTAGACTGGCATGTATAAAGTCTACATGTTGTATGGAGTATGACTTGAGTATGACTGAGTTCTATAAAACGTAGACTAGACTATATCAATGAAGGTCTACGGTGTTGTCGGGCTAACTCGGCTCAAAGACATCTCGTCTCAGCTGCAAAAATGGTCAATTTTGCAGGTTTTGGGTTAGAGTTAGCGTTTGGTTAGGGTTTAATGTAAGAAATTGACAGTTTTTGCAGCTACTGTAGGCAGCTTTGGGCCGAGTTTGCTCGGGTTCTAGGTTGGAGTCGGGCTAACTCGGACCAGGGGACAACTTGGCCCAGCTGCAAAAAAAGGTCATTTTTTGCATGTTTAGGTTTAGGGTTAGGGTTAGGGCACTCCAGCAAAGCATAGAGAGTCAATGATAAAGTGTTTTGACCTCTAGCACTGCATGCTTGCTGTGAGGCGGGTATTTTTAGACCCATACACAATATTGCATAGACTGTACACAATCATGTCGATGCAGCTGTAAGCAAAGTTTGACACTAGACTTACAATTTGAATTTTTAAATCATTGCTATTTAGGTGTCATCAATTGTCACTAAAGTACCGATTTTGAGTGGAATCAGTTGAGTTTTGTACAGTGGTGTTTGAAATGTTGAGAATCAAAAGCACAGCTTTTACTACATAGCCAGGATAGTGATGCTCCTATGTGTGGGTTAGGGTTAGAGTTGGGGTAAAATGTCAAAAAATGACCGTTTTTGCAGCTGGGCCGAGTTGTCCCCTGGTCCGAGTTAGCTTGGATCCTCTAGGTCGTATGTGTGGTGACTATACAGTGTGTTTTCAAAATAAGTTTACATCTAGAAAATCGATAATTATTAAAAAAATTATCTATCAACAGTAAATTAATATACATCTTATGAAAGAGTGTTTTATTCCAAATCATTTGGTACCATTTTTGAGTGGTAGATCTATGTGTTCACACTTGGATGAACAGGAGGCATTGTTTGCAAGAGTGCAAAAATCGACTTGCGCCAAAGTTGCTTAGATCTATGTGATGTTTGAATAAAACAATTGGGATTTGGGTATTAATTCGGTCTTTGCAGATCCAAATAACATCCCTAACAAAATTAATCATGCCACACATGTATTACATATCAAATAACAAATATCAACAAACATTTGTGCGCGTGTGTGGGTGTGTGTGACTTTTTTTGACTCGCACGGTATAGGCTACGGTATGTGTACTTCTACAAAACTGGGTTATGAAACTGAAAGTGTGAAATGTATGGTAAACAATGAAATATTTTAGAAATATGCTTAAAATGGTGCATTTTTACAGAATGTAATTATTTGTGTATTTGCTGTGATACAAGGCAAAATGAGAAACTTACATGTAGACGTCTAAACAGTTAATAACTCTGAAGTCTTTACGGGGGGGGGGGGGGGCACAGATTTAGAACCCACAATTTGACAAATATTAGAAATAGAAAATTAGAAACGACCAATGACCACTACCAGTCTAGTTACAAATTTCTGACGAACACACCACATTCAGCGCTGCAATGACGCACAAAACGGCGTATAATTTAACTTTTCATCCACCAAATGAATACAAACACTTGCATTTAATCTTTAATACCTGTATCACCGTTATCGCAAACAATAAAATCACAATCTATATCTATGGCTAATGTTTGAAGACTAACAATATGGTAGGGTATAATGCAATTACGCCTAGTATAACCTTGATGTGTTATAACAGATACCGGTATGTATTGTTGTTGTTGGTATTAGTTTAATGGCGTTCATTGAGTATACACCAGTTTACAGTTATGGGCCCCATTTTAATTTACAGGTAAACAAAACATTGACCTTTAGTGGTCAGTGGTTATCACGTAAATTTAGATAGCGCCCATGCACATATGATGTGAGCACACAGCGCAGGCAGTGTCATCAATGTTTCCAGATGCGCATGTATTGTTGCGTCACTGCCTGCGCTGTGTGCTCACAACATATTTGCATGGGCTTTGCTTAATTTACCCGAGAATTGACCTCTAGAGGTCAGTGGTTTGTTTTCCTGTATGTTTACCAGTTTATTAAAATTGCGCTCATGTCAGCGCATGGCACTGTTGTAACTGTAAACTGGTGTACTGAATAAATATGCCATAGTTTCAGTTTTATAAGAAAATCAGTTATCCATAACTGAATAAAAATTTGTAATGATATAATTAATTAATCAGTACCGTAACCCAATTTATTAGGAGCCTCTGGATGGTGTACAACTTCGTATTTCTGTTTTTTGTTAACGTTTAATCTGGTCAGCCTGGTTTCGATTGCATGGAAATCTAGCTTTGCCCGATTTGAAACAGGCTTCTCGGCTACTCGGCGTGCGTGCGGAGTGGTCTGTATTCAAATATGAATTGAATGGCACATGCTCTCAGGGCTGTCAACTTTGGGAAACTGCTTGGAGGGAGATTTTTTTTGGAGAAAATATTAGTGCCAAATCCAGCAAAATTAGGGGTGGCGGGAGTCTCCCGCTACATGCTTTTGGGTCGGCATGAGACTCCCTCCAAATGCGGGAGGGTTGACAGCCCTGTCAGCTCTTTTATAGATGTCGGGTAACTTTTATGCCCTCCAGGCTCTATGCGTTTTGATTTGTAATGATGAAAGGCATCGATTACTTCATACGTTTACACATGGGAAAAAATAATGTTGAATCATACTAACTATTGAATGTGGTGCCCCATAATCATGCTTTTAACCTACAACATGACTCCAATATTTCAGTTCTGTAATTTTGTGCTGATTCACAGCTCCAAATCATGTAAATATACTGCCGCTGGTTTTTTTCCGTTCTGTCTAGTCACGCATTTTGACGGATTTGTGTTAATGATTTTACATGAGGATTAAGTGTGCTTGCGCGCATGCGTGGCGACCAAAATATAACAGAATGATGACTGGCTTGTTTGGCAGATTCATGTTTTGTATTTTTAAGGAATATTTGTTATCATGGGTAATTTGAAAAGATTGTCTTTACCTGCTATTTAGTAGGTGTCATCAATTGTCACTAAAGATCTTCTGAGTGAACTCAATCGAGTTTTGTACAGCGGTGTTTGAAATGTTGCGAATCAGTAGAGGTCATTTAGGCCATTAAAACAGATACACATGTTTAGTTTCCTGCCCGCTTTCTTTTTGGAGGCCGCCTCCCCCTTTTGTTTTTCTTTTTTTTTGTAATTTAATTTTTTAAAGAAAAAAACCATGAAAAACACTGCTAAAATGGATCACTATCTGATTTTACAAATTTAAGAATCTGGCGGCCATCTTGAAAAATAGTTGACTGTCACAGAAAATGTACCATGCCTCCATTTTGAGCAGCCATTTTGAAAAGAAAAAAAAGGGCCCCTGATCACATGCAGAGTGTGCAGCATTTTTTATGTAGGCAAAACCAAGACCGCTCTCATGAGACACTTTTATGGATGCATGCTCGACACTCTAGTTAGCCATCATTTTAATTTCCCCAACCGATCTTTGACATAATTCTATAGGTCCTAGGATCTCTAGGTGACTGTATTGATTTACTAGTTGCAGCAGGGTGAAATATTGGATGAGACCTTGTTCCCCCATTTACTCCTGTGGGCTCACATACCTGCCAACCACCCTGATTTAGGCGGAGTTCCTCCGCATTTTTCATACCAACTCCGAATTCCGAGTGCATGCCTCAAAACTCCGATTTTTTTTAATTTTAAAATATTTTTAAAACAAACGACTGTTGCATAAGACTAAAGCTTAACACAGCACTAGGCGTTGTGGCGTGTGCCTGTAATCCAGCTAACAGTGGAAGTTACAAACTGATTCAGCCGAGGACGCAGGTTCGAAACTGAGTCACGTCTTTCGGATGGTGACGTTTAAAGGTCGGTCCCCAGACGTAAATAATCATATCTGATTGATACACGTCTGTAAAAACCCAATTACACACACACACTAATAACCAGATCACGCTGACATCCGCGCTCGCGCTCATAGAAGATATACACAGTGCAGCCCGAACGTGATCGTTAGTTCCGCAGTCATTATCCATGTACTGCATGTACTAGTACATGGAAGCACGTGCGCAAGCTATATCGATAAAGTGTGTGCGGACGTTGTACTAATACATACACTACATGCAGCGTTGTTGCATAGTAACTGCATGCGTATAGCCCACATGTATTTATATTACATGTGCAGTTGATACACCGTGCATAAACACTGTATACATTGGCGTGTTTTCTTCAATGCTTGTGCGATGACTGCGATCGTGGAAGCTTGTTATTTACCGGACTTCATCGGATTTATTTTGGATTACTACTACTATATTCTTCTTCTTCTTTGATTTCTCCATTTTTGAAGGACAAAATGGGTAAGACTCGTGCTGTTCATAATCAGAAGTATAAGAAAGAATACGGGAAACAATTTCCAGTTGCAGAATCAGCACTTGGACTTCAACACGCATTTTGCATTGTGTGTTCGGCCGACTTCAGTATCAACCATGGGGGAATGAATGACATTCAGAAAAATTTACTCCTAATTTCTCTTGTCTCAGGTTGGCAGGTATGGGCTCACCATTCAAGAAGCCAGTGATTAAGTTCATCCTCATCATTCTCTGGTTCTTGCTCTATTTTTTTTGTAGACTAACTGTATGTTTTAAACAAGTTTATTTTTAAGCTTAGCACAGCTTTGATGTAATTTGTTTGTGTGTGGGAAAGCTGTCATTAGAGGTGATTTGGATTTAATACATATTCTTGTTTCTTCTGTTTGTTTTCAGATCTTCCCCTGCTCTGACAACGTGCGGTCAAGTTTATAAGGCCAGCTATCTGGCTGATGCCTTAGTTCCGTGCAGTATACAAACAGCAAGGAATTGGCTGCACCGTCGCTCATTCTTGAAGTAAGTTGGGAGGGGGAAGGTTTTTTTTATGCCTCTAAAGTTGCCAGGGGGGTGTTTCATAAAGCTTTCGTAAAGTTACGCATGACTTTACGAACGACTTGTATATGAAGTGCCAGATATGATGCCCAAAGTTTTTTCTGATATTTTTAATCAACTCAATTAAATTATGGCAAAAAAAATACTTTGCACCAAAAATGTTTGTTACCATAAAAATGTTAATCTACATCTGCACAGTTCAACTTTAGTTGATGTATTTAATAATGATTGAGCATCCCATTTGGCTTTTCATATACAAGTTGTTTGTAAAGTCATGCGTAACTTTATGAACAGCATTATGAAACACCCTCCAGGGGCGATATGTTCTCAGTATGTTCAACATCTCAGTTGTTTGTATGCCCTGGCTCCTCCACTCAGTGTTATTTAGGTTATGCATATGCATGTTCCCAGCAATTCTAACTTTTGAGCAAAAGTCAATACGGGTAGACCTTTTTCTTTTGGTATACAAGCCTTTTTTAGCACCCCCCCCTTTTTTTAGCAAAAGTTCCTTGTGTAAAGTCAGTACTGGTAGATCTTTTTCTTTTGATAGGAGCTGGAGATTTTACAAGCACTCATGGTATCCCTCCATTCATGGAGTGGGGTGGCGGGATGTATGCATGATTAGCTCAAAATTGTGATATCAGATGTTTTTGGCAGATTACTATCAAAATGGAGTTGACAAATTTGTTTAGTGCATGTTAATTGGGGCTTTTTTATATATATAATGTGCAATGGCGGAGCCGTGGAGGCATACACAGTCAGAGATCCATCTAGTTTAGTTTTTTACAATTGCATAACTTGTTTCTTTTTTAATTTACAATTTGGACAGCTACACAAACCATTAAGGAAGTTTGCTCTCTCAGGTCTGAGGTCCTGCAACGGGAGTCTCCATCCAGACTACCAATGATAGATTACCTCTTGTGACCGCCTTTTATCGCATCCATTCTCGCCTATTGTGACCGCCTTTCATCGCATATAACCTCGCCTCTGTTTCATCCTACATGGTACCGTAATCACCACATTCTCCACACTCTCGACCGTCTGCATTATTCACGTAAGCATCCCTTTGTTTACCCCCCCCCCCCCCTTCTCAATTTGGCCTTCCTTACTTCCTTCTTATGCCTTCCTCTCTTTCCCCATCCAAATGCCTTCCTATTCAAGGTCTTTATCACTGCTTTGATCAGGCCTCCCCTATTCTTATTTACATTTTTCTTTACCCTCTCCCTTGTCCCATGATATATGACCTATATATATATATATATATTTTTTTTTGTGTGTGTTTCCTCTCCATTCCCAGCCAAGTTTGATTGGCCGTTCAAAGCCTCTTTATTGCTCTATGTTTACACCCCCTTCCTTAGCTGTATGCATATGTTTGTATTATGTTTAGTATATAGTATTATGTTTTTTATGTTCCCTCGTCAGTTAGCCTCTGATGAAGTTTCTGCTAGGATAAAAAAATTAGGCCCTACATTAACTCTCATTAAATTAGAATGATCAGATAAAAATTTGACATGATTTTGTACCTCCTTTATGAAAGCACAATCCTGTAGATATACTTCATGTGTGTCTACTTAAGATATAGAAAAGAAGATATCATTTTGAAGGTTGGATAGGTTTTGTTGCATCTTCAATTGTATGTGATAAGGGGAGCTCAACACCAAAGCTATTTTGTAAAACACATATCAATTTTAAGATTGTTTATAGCCTTTTAATATGTTTTCTATAGAGTTTGATAGCAAGTTTTGAGAAAATTGCAATTTATAAACAAGTAGTCAACAATAACTTTCCACAATTTTGTGTTGGGATCATTCAATTCATACCAGTTGTACATACCTTGAAAACTTGTGTCTGAAACAAAAATTGTTCATTTCATAAAATATTCAAACTCATGCAAAATAATATGAATGTTAATGATTTAAAGTTTATTTTATATTTATATTTTGTATTACAGATACTGTACATATCAACAGTTGATTGAAGGTTGGAAGTTCCCATCACGCTTTGTCATCAAACCAAACAGCTTTCAACCAGAATCTTCCAGGTGTAAAAAAAAAAGTAAAGTAATACATTAGTAATATGAAATGCATATATTTTGGGTTGTAAATCATTTCTTTATTTAAAAAAAATAATAAAAATACATACAGTTCTGCACATGTACAAAATCACACACCCAAAATAATGTTTATAATTATATGGAAATTACATGTACACTGTAGGTTTAAATGTCACCCTTTATATTTTGCGATTAATTATAGGTTTTGTCGTCAGAATAGAAGATGATGTAAATCATAGCAGGGGGGAAAAAAAGATTACCTTTTTTTTAGGTTGGAGAGGTTTTGTTGCATCCTCAATTCTATGGGTGACAAGGAGGGCTCAACACCAAAGTTATCTTGTAATACACATATCGATTTCAAGATTGCGTAAAGCTTTTCAATATTTTTTTTATAGAGTTTGATAGCAAGTTTTGAGAAAATTGTAATTAATACACAAGTAGTCATTGGTCATTATACAAATGATGCACAGGTTTGAGTGTGTCGGTAGGGATTGTGTGTACAAGGTACCTTTGAATGGTTTTAGACCAATTTCAAAGGTAGCGCGTGCACACAATTGCACCGACCCACAAATTAAACCTGTGCATTATCTGTTTTATAAGATGGGACCCCCAAAATTGTCAAAAATACAAAATTTTGTTATTTTACAGATTTATTGGATGCATGGCAAAATCATGCGTCTGGTAATTATAATTATTGGACGCATGATTTTTAAATTTGCATAATTTGTTTGTTGTTACTTAGTGCAATGGATTTAAACAAATGGAGAATGACTTAAGCCTAAACCTTAACAAAATAAAGTCAGGCCTAACTGACCTTTACATGAAACCCAAAAGAAAGTCATTAAATCAATAAAAACTTATTTTGCAAGCTTTTTTTAGTGTTAGAGAGGTGCAATCTAAATTAGAAGAGGTCTGGATCTTGTCCATATCAAGTACAGAAATTGAGGCTTTATGTGTGGTTCTTCCTGGCCCCTCTGGCTTCAGTTTCACCAACACAGCCTCGAGAAATTGAAATTTGTTACGGATATCTTAAGTACAGTGATCCAAAAAGTGGCGTTGTATGCCACAGCGAAGGTACTAAAGTCTAGGTTTACAACTCACCGTCGGTGTATGTACAAAAGCATAGAACTTAGTTTAGAACTATAACAGTTTGTCCAATTCTGGCGTAAAAATGTCTCCTAAATTGACGTTCTTGATTTGTGCAAACTTTTCCAATTTTGAGAATCCATACTTTAATTAAAATTTTCATGCTAGTCACATTTAAATCATCCAACAATTTAGATAATTCTTTTTCTTATAGAAGCTGGAAAATCAAATCGCCGCCGCGATTTCGCCATTTTGTTTGGGATATCGGTGTTATCGATTTCAATATTGCATATATCGTGTTGATATTGCGTGCATTCAGTAAAAATAATTACACGGTAATTGACCAATCAGATTGCAGGGATTCTTTTAACCATCTTATAGTACATTATGTGAATGAATCATAATTGAATGGCCTTTTTTATATTCAATATCAAAACAAAATATTAACATAAACTGATATATATCCAAACAATACTGATGGTTTAAAAAGCATTCCATCTCCTTGTTTATGTCTCATGCATATCTTTTTCTTTTCTTTTCTTTTCTCTGTCTGCAGGTCCTGGATTTTCAGTACGGTATATGTTTTGCGTTCTTTGTATAAAAGACTTCTATACACTCCTTCCATTTTCAGACGTCTTGTTGGACTGAAATATTTTTCACTTCCACTCATTTCACCTCCCCTCTAAGAAGACATTTCCCATAAGCAAAAAAATCATTACATGTTCATTTTTCATAAGAATTTATCACAGCTGTGAGCTCATTTCATCCATTTCACCTCATTTTTTCATGAACGATTCATCCCAATAACGCTTGCAATAAGATCTGAACGAATTGGAAAAGACTTGAAACGAATTGGAAAAAATTTGGAACGAATTGGAAAAGACTTGGAACGAATATTAAATAACTGATTACAATTCCTTAAAAAGTGTAAACGTGTGAATTTCTTTAATTCTTGGTGTAAAAGTGAATGATATTTTGGTATACGAGTTGTTAAGCTTAATGTAAATAAATTAATGATAAAGAGTGAATTTTCTGATATTAAAAAAACAACTTTGGGCTGTGGTGAGTTGCTTTGAATTATAAACTGGTGGAATTTTCAAAGATTGGTGACAAGGTTGTGTGTGTATATATATATAGAACGTTAAAGACAATACATATATTGCACAAAGAAAACGGGAGATTGCATAAGAGACTATAAGAAAAGCGAAACTGACTGTCGAGGAACAGATAATTGAGCATAGTGGTATATTCGACATTGTAAGAGAGACTATATAAAGGAGTGAGTCTGATTCATTGAATAACGGCAAGATAGTCTTTGTGTAACTTACAGGAACGCAAATAATTTAGCAGAGTTGTTTGATAGAAGAGGCACAGTGTGATTGATTGTTAAGGAAAGAAATTTCAAGAACGTGAAACCAAGAGTGACGTAAAATTTGTTTATAATCTAGTAAAACGAGGGGTTTTGTGAGAACGTGAAGATCAAAATAAGCAAAGTGTGCTAAGTACATATAAAAAAGAGTGACGGTGAGATAAACCTGATTACTAAAGTTCCGAGTATATGCACGTATGTGTGTAAGCCTATGTTATAATCATTAAAACAAAAACAAAACGCATTATATATTGAAGAACTATATATCATATAGATATAAGCCAAGAGATTGCATTTTTTCCGTCTAAATTATATACGTGAAGTTCTGAGCCAAATCGTATCAATTTGTACGGCTAATCATTAAAACCATGTTGGAAACGGACACATCACTTGGACCGGATAGTAACACGTACATCATGAAAGGCAATGGGGATTGTTGCGTCTGTGGCCTAGATATTCAAGAGAATGAGAACAAAACAACCTGTGAAACATGCTTGAACCATTACCATGTGCCATGTATGGGATTACCTTCTGCAGAAGAGTTGACTAATGCTCAAGTAGTATGGATATGTTGCTATTGTGGTAACAACAATTTGTCTAAGCGCTTATATGACCAATTTGGTATCCCTATTGACGTAAACATGTACGAACATCTAACGAAAGACAATAATGATAATGACCACGCAGCACAGCCAAGTCCTATAACTCGTGCACAAGACAAGAGAAACAAATCTTCATCAAGCGGGAAAAAGCATATTCCTCGGGGCAAGAAAAGACTACATTCGCCAAACCAATCAACCACAAAGAAAAGGAAATCTGATGAATGTCAGAATAGTAACAGAATCGAAGATAATGATTGCCAATCGTGTACAAGTGACATTAAAACGACATTCACAAGAACTACATTTAGGAAGAGAACCAATTATGATCGAACTGATGTAACTGCTGATGATAATGCCGAAATTTGGAGAACGGTAAAGACAAAGAGAACTAAGCCGCTTAATGAAAGAGGTGTGTCCCGTAAAGCAACGAATGCGAATAATGACCCATATTCTAGCATGGACAAAGGCAAAGGTCGAAAGAAAGGTGTCACGTACATTGGGAAAGCAATGGCATACTTGTACACAAAATCAACAAGAAGAAAACAAAAATCACATTTGAAGCAATCTCAAGATGGAAATAATAAAGACCTTGCCAACGACTCAACAAAAAAGAACATCACCACCAATGAGAACGACCTTGCCAACGACAAAACAGGAAAACACTCCACCAAAGAAAACGAAGATAACAATAGTAATAGAGTTTTTGTAAAGAGTTTGAGCACTCCTGTAAAAGAGAATGAACAAGAAAGTCAAATATCTTCCGACCATAGTTATCAAATTGGTGTGATGGCTACACTTTTTTCTAAGAACAACGACATGAGCAAATGGACCTCTTCAAATCTTGATACTATCGTGACATGTGCTAAAAACGCTGATATACCGGATGATCCACGTGAATCGGCCAACAATCCTAGTGGAAAGATAATTCATGCCTTTGACAAATGTTTTGAGTTAGAAATTTGTGAATCCCACACTGGTCCTCTTATACAAGAACACACTGAAACGAATGTACCCTCTGGTAAAGTTCCGTTGATCAATGCCCTACAAGATGCACTAGATACACAACGAAAGTCAGATGGATGCCTAGTCGAATTTAACGAACATACTTTTGTTATAATGCCTCATACCACTGGATATTATATCTTTGACACACATGCACAAAAAGAAATAGGTGGACGACACATGTTGATGCACACGAACACATGGACAGGTGCTTACGCATTTTGTTTACAATTGGCACATTTAACAAATCTCCCAAATAGTGTACCATACAAACTCATCCAAGTGAAAGTACATGATCATCAGAACAATATATCGCAATGTCCAAAAGACACAAACAAAGATGACGACAGTGAAACTGTACAAAAGAACGCACTTGCATCTACAAGTAATCTAACTGAAGAAGAAGGCAAGGCCAACATCGCACCACAATGTCCCAAACAAATATCCACAGTGACACCAAATACAAATGAAAACCCCCCATCAGTGATTCTCCAAACAAGGTGGACAAAGCCTATAAGCATGGCTTAGAGAATGGCAGTTCCTCGGATAGAACCCAGTCAAACGAACAAAACAACACGGGTACGAAGGTAAACTTACAAAAAAAGATAATTGCTCAAGGAACGTTCAATCAGGGCCATCCGAGATTTGGCAGTTCAAGCGGGAAACAATGTGTTTGTAATTCTTTAATTGCAGTGTTAAACAGCAAGTCCAAGAAAGCTAACCAATGGAAGAGTTGTGATCTAGATCGAATTTTGACAATAGGTGATAATTTGTATACCAATATAAGGAAAAGCACTTCAGTCACAACGGATTACTTAGCCATGAATCAATTACCTACGGAATTGGATGGATATGATGACTGGAATGACTATTTTACGATTGTATACCACGAAACAATTCTAGGACAGTTATTTGAAGTTACATCGCATAATAAAGAACTTGGTTTTGTGACATTACAACAGGCATTCGAACAACAACTGTGTAAGACTTGTGATGCCCATTTTGTGACTTTCGCCAATAACACATTTGTAGTTATAACAGGACATGAGGGGTATTTTATATTTGATTCGCATTCTAGAAGCAATCGAGGCTTTTTAAGTGAAAATGGGTACAGCATCTTACTTCATACACAAAGCTGGCAAGGAGTTTACAAACATTGTATGACATTAGCAAAGACATTGTCTTGCCATATGAACCATTATTTTGAAGTAACTGGAGTATCGGTACAAGCAATATCCGGTAAGAATGAGACATTAACCGGTTTTCCTATATTACAAGGCATCCCTACTTGTCAGAATATGCCCTCAACTACGCAATATAGCACAAAGTCTCAATGCCCAACACATTTTAATGAAAAGAAACAGCAATATAAAGCACCAAGTCTAAAACATAATAGAAAACCAAACAAGGAACACATTATTGAGCTTACTCAAGAATCGACTGATGATTTGCACACTGAAACGAGTAAACCTAAACCTCCCGATGTACATGACTACAATGGCCAACTATTGTCATTAAAGAATGCAAGGGTTGAATTGAGAAAATTACAAGAAACGGAATTTGGAGACCATTATTTTGCCAATAAAACGGAAGTGACTGTGACAATAGACAGCTCTGTAGATGAAAACTTAAAACACTCTAAAATGGAAGATGAAAAAACAAAAAGAAGGACAACCAGTTTGGAAAAAGATGCAAAAGCCAAATCATTTGAAAGCGTTTCCAAGAAATCGAATGGAAAACGAAAATGGAATAAACTTGAAAATGGAGCTCAACTTGGTTCTGACCGCAAAAAACTCAGACAAACGTCACAAAGGAACAGTTCTAGAAATCATAATTACCAAGTAGAATCCAATCAAGATATGACTGATTCAAAATTGAATGAACAAAAGGTCACCACAAGAGGCAGTGCTAGAAAAGAAAAGGATATAAGAATTAATACAGGGAAATTTGATAAAGACTCTGATGATTTGATAGTATTAGAAGAAATACAACAAACGGTCTTGAACTTTGCACCACTGAATGAAATGAAAAAGAACGAATCGTGTACAAAGTTAAACATTCACGATATAACACCAACTTCTAACAATGAAACTGAAGCATGCACACCTATAGAACATCCATGTACAATCAAACAAATTATGGGTGATGGGAATTGCTTCTTTCGTGCTATTTCATTTTGCTTATCAGGAAACGAAAATAATCACTTACTTGTGAGAAAAGCTATTGTTGTCCACCTTTTAAAAAACAAGAATAAATTTGAGAATCGTTTGAGAGATGGTTTTACCAACGTTCCAAATTACGTGACAAAGAGCAAAGTATTTCAAAATGGTACCTGGGCTACCGAAATGGAGATTTTAGTTTTAGCAAATTTGATTGGAACTGATATATACATATATGATGAGCAAAACTTTAAATGGAGTATATTTTCGGGCAAGGATGTACAACTTGGAAAGGTTACCTCTGACAAAGGTATTTATTTAAGACATACGCAAAGAATACATTACGATGTTGTTTTGTCAGTACAATCATCTCAGTCTAATATTCCTCACACAATATACAAGAATAGGCAAGAAAAAGAGATTAGCATGAATCCTAAAGTAACCAAAAAGAAACGAAAGACAAAAAAGAATTATGTTCAAAGGAACAAACAGAGCAGAGATATCATGAGGGAAAAACGAGCTACGACAAAGAAAGAAACTAGTATCAAGAAGAAACATAACGGTTTACAAAGTACAATAGCTCGCAAAGCAAGGAAATCTAATGCAATGAAGGTTAGATATGCGAATGATATAGCTTACAAATCACAACAAATTCTGAGCGCAAAGATTGCACAAAACCAAAAGTATCACGACAGACATTTCTTTGAAATGAACAAAGACACCAATGGAAATCGAAAACAAAATAAAACTTATATATGTGGTGAATCTTTTAGAAACAGGCATCTTAATGCCATGAAAGAAAAATACCACTCTGACTTAGAGTATAAAACCAGAAAAATCAAAATCGTTAAAGAAAAATATTTGTCAAATGAAAGGTTCAGGGAAAAAGTTAAATCAACATCAAAAATTCGGTACGAGAATCCACAATTTAAAGGTGAACATAAAGCAAACATGAAAAATAGTATGAAAAAAAAATATTCGAAACCCCATTTCAGACAACAGCACAAGGCAAAAATGGAAATTGTCATGAGAAGGAGATATGCAAATCCTCACTTCAGACAACAGCACAATGCAACCATTAGAAAAAGATATGCTAATCCTCATTTCAGACAACAGCACAAGGCAACCATTAGAAAAAGATATGCCAATCCTCATTTCAGACAACAGCACAAGGCAACAATGGGAAATGTCATGAGAAGGAGATATGCCAATCCTCATTTCAGACAACAGCACAAGGCAACAATGGGAAATGTCATGAGAAGGAGATATGCCAATCCTCATTTCAGACAACAGCACAAGGCAACCATTAGAAAAAGATATGCCAATCCACATTTCAGACAACAGCACAAAGCATTAATGAAGAGTGTGTCGAAAAACAATTATAGTAATACAGAATTCAAACAGAAAAGGTCAATGTCCTTAAAAATGAAATACAGAAGAATCGATAAGTACAGGCAAAATGTACACAAACGTAACTTGAAAAGAGCTGAACGTAATAAACTGAAAATGACCGATTTGCATAATGTAATAAAGCACTTTCGACAAATTACTTGTGGTGGACCAGAATATGTGTGCTCTGTGTGTTTTAAAATTCTTTTCAAAAGCCAGGTAATGAAATGCATTAAAAGCAAATATACGGACACTTCATGTATCAGTGACAAATATTTGCATATCTGTAATCCACAATGCACCCTAATATGTGAGATAAAAAAATCTGGTAGATCATTTTTATGGATTTGTTTCACCTGCCACAACAAATTACGAGCTGGAAAACTACCTGCAGAAGCAAATATAAACAATCTACAACTACATGATGTTCCGGAAGAAATTGCACAGTTAAACAATTTAGAACAGCATTTAATTGGATTGCATATCCCTTTCATGAAATTGATGGCTTTGCCCAAAGGTGCTCAAAACGGAGTGCATGGTCCAGTGGTGTGTGTACCTTCAAACACAAATGAAACAGTGGAAATGTTGCCTAGACCAGAGACCGAAGACCAAACGATTCGTGTTAAATTGAAAAGGAAATTGTCATACAAAAGCTATTACAAATACAAATATGTGAATAAATCTAAAGTGTTAAATGCACTACAGTACTTGAAAGAAAACAATAAGTGGTATTTTGATGTCACCATTGATAACGATTGGGAAAATTCCTTTTCACAGAATAATGACATACACGAAGACGATGTTGAAATAGAAGACTCAGCAATTGATGAACACATTTTGCCAAATGACCCAAACCCTGAGGAAAACAATCCTATCGACAGTTTACATGGTCAACCATTGCACAAAAACGATGTTGAAGATGATTCGGAAGAGCGGTTATGTGGGATTCAGTTAGATACATGTTTACAACCAGCAAATATTGGGCAGGAAATTTTAGATCAATGTTTTGATGAAATACTTTGTTGTGCTCCTTGTGAAGGAAACAGTCCTGTATCAATACTGAAAGATGAAAGCAATGAAGCAAAATGCTTTCCGTCATTATTTCCAAAGGGTCAGCCAACATTCCATGATGGTAGAAGTGAAAACATAACCTTGGGTCGTTATTTGCAAAATAGATTGATGCATGTGGATAACAGATTTGCTCAAAACACTGATTACATCTTTTATGCCCAGTATATTTATGAAATGCAGCAAGTTTTGTCACAGGTTTCTATTGCATTAAGGCAGGGTTCAAACAAGAAGGATGATTTCTCTTGTATCACTGCATCCGATTTCAAAAATGCGGATAAAGTTTATGAAATACTAAAAGCGGACAAGGGGTACAGATTCTTGAAACAAATTCGTGGCACACCACCATACTGGCAAAATGCACAGAAAAATGTTCTCGCAATGGTTCGACAACTTGGTAAACCAACCTGGTTCGGTTCATTTTCTTCAGCTGATTTGAGATGGCCTGAAATAATGAATACACTACTCAGACAAACGGGCGATGCAAGAAAGATAGACGATTTAGATTGGGCAGACAAATGCAATCTTCTAAAATCAAATCCAGTTACTGTTGCTAGAATGTTTGATAAACGATTTCACACTTTTTTGAAAAAAGTTATATTATCACCATCTAAACCTATTGGTAACGTCATAGATTACTTTTATCGTATTGAATTTCAACAAAGGGGATCACCTCATGTTCATATTTTGATATGGATTGAAAATGCACCGATATTAGGAGTTGATAAAGATGAAAATGTCGTACAGTTCATTGATAAGTACATTTCATGCGAGAAGCCTACAGAAAAGGAAGATCCAGAACTACATGAAATTGTTTCACACGTCCAGAGCCACAGTAAGAAACATTCTAAATCATGCAAAAAGAAGGGAACGACGTGTAGATTTAATTTTCCAAGACCAATATCCCAAAGAACGTTTATCACGAAACCAGTCGAGGGTGGTGAAGATAAAGATATCGAAACCGATCGAAAGAATGCCAAAGAATTGTTGGAATCTGTAAAAAATGAATTAGCAAACGAAACTAACTATGAAAGTACAACTGACCTTTTTGGAAAACTTGGTATTACCCAAAAACAATTTGAGAAAGCATATGCTGAATTAGCATCCCAAGAAAGTATAATCCTCAAAAGACAACCACAAGATGTCTGGATAAATCAATTTAATCCACACTTACTTAGATGCTGGAATGCTAACATGGATTTGCAATATGTTTCAAATGTATTTGCCTGTGTCTCTTATGTTGTATCTTACTTGTCAAAAGCTGAAAGAGAGGTGGGAATGCTATTGAGTCATACACTATCGGAAATAAAAGAAGGAAATAATGATGCAAAGCAAAGCATGAAAAAACTTGGTCAAGCGTATATGCATAACCGTGAAGTATCAGCACAAGAAAGTGTCTATCGTGTTTGCTCTCTGAGACTAAAGGAATGTTCAAGGAAAGTTGAATATATACCTGTTGGACCTGACCCTATCCGAATTTCTTTACCTCTTAAAGTAATACAAAACCGAACAGATGATAACGAGGAGAATATTTGGATGACAAGCAAGGTTGACAGATACAAAGCTCGACCAGATGGTTCCAAATTTGACATTATGTGCCTTGCTTCCTTTTGTTCTGAATACAGAATTTTAACAACTTCTCAGATGGACGCTTCACGTTGTAAAAGAAACAGAAATGTATTTGAATTAAAACAAAATCTAGGATACATTCAGAAAAGAACTCGTTCAGATGATGCAGTTATACGATATCCCCGGTTCAATCCTAAAATATCACCTGAAAATTATAATTTAAGCCTATTACAACTGTTTCTGCCGTATCGCACACAAGAGCAATTAAAACCTCCAGGATTTGAGACCTATGAACATTTTATTCAGAGAGGTTATGTTAACATATCTGGGAAAAAACTGGAAAAAGTGAGCTCGATTGTGATAAAAAACCGTGACAAATTTGAAAAGAATGCCGTTGCCATTGACGAAGCAAAAGAGTTTTTATGCAAATTTGGACCACAAGAAAATGCTTGGGCTCTTTTATGTCCTGAAACTGAAGCGGAAAGACTTGAATATCCAAAGAAGATGTAGATATTGAAGATTTTGAGGCTGATCGTGATATTCCTGATTTAAAATCTACCAAAACAAAAGATGACCAAAGTGTTGAACTTCGATCTTCAAAGATTTCTAGACATGAAGGTCATTCTTGATCAGGACCTTGAATGAAAAGCAAAAACAAGTTTTCTACAACATAAGACAATGGTGTCTTGACAAAGTAAATGGAGGAAAGAGTGAACCATTTCATATTTTTGTTACTGGTGGTGCTGGGACTGGAAAGAGTCATTTAGTAAATGTATCTATTATGAAGGAAACACGAATTCTAGGCCGAATGTTGCATAACCCAGATGATATACCGATACTTAAGATTGCTCCAACTGGTGTAGCTGCATTCAATATTAACGGTTCTACCATACATAGTGCACTCTCTATTCCACTTCAGATACAATTACCTTACCAGCCGTTAAGTGAAGAGAAAATAAGTTCCCTTCGAAATAAATTGGCGCACATACAAATTATGATCATAGACGAAATATCAATGGTACATCAAAAGTTAATGTGTTATATCCATGGTCGCCTAAGACAAATCAAACAATCACGAAATCAAAATGCTTTTGGTGGTATCTCTGTTATAGCTGTTGGCGACTTCTATCAACTACCTCCTGTTTTTGGTACGCCCTTATATAAAGACACTCTTGAAGGTGCAATATGGATAGATAATTTCAAAAAAGTGGAGCTCGACGATATAATGAGGCAAAAAGATGATTCAAAATTTGCACTCCTTCTAAATAAATTACGTGTAAAATCCAAAGAGGATAAACTTTGTGATGAAGATATAGAAACACTTCAATCCGTGAAACAGGCGAAGATTGTGAAAATGTTCTCCATATCTATTCCACTAACAAACAAGTACAAGACTGGAACAAACAGGTATTACATAAGAAATGCACAGGTATCGTTTGTATTCTGGCTGAAGACACCCAAAATACATCAAAAGATAAGACTAAAGTACGTGACAAGCCAGTAGCAAAATTGAAAAGTTCATTAGCACCTTACTTATGGATTGCAGTTAAAGCAAGGGTTATGTTGACGAGGAACATTGACGTTGAAAAAGGCTTAGCCAACGGATGTTTTGGAAATGTGGTCGAGATAGTGATGGACGGCACGAACTCTAAACCAGTGTGTATCAAAGTAGAATTTGACAAATCTGATATTGGTATTTACGCTATTGAAAGCATCAAGAATCGGTAAAAAAATATGTTAGGCAACAATTCCCACTAAAACTTGCATATGCATGCACAATTCACAAAGTACAAGGTATGTCATTAGACAAAGCTGTTGTCTCGTTGAAAAACATGTTTGAATATGGCCAAGCTTATGTCGGTCTAAGTCGTGTTACATCATTATCTGGTCTCGTTGTTCAAAACTTTCATGTAGATCGTATATACTGTAACCCTGAAATAAAAGAAAGCCTTGACAATATGCATTCATTCATACAACCACCTATAGCTACTGATGTTAGTGATCACAACATGTCCATAATTCTCCACAATGTACAAGGATTAAAACAACATTATAGTGATTTGAAATGCAACACTGATTTCTCCAAAGCAGATTTGATATGTTTGACAGAGACATGGCTTAATAACGAAGATGACATAATTGATACACTTTTAGATGATTTTAAATTCTACCATCAGCCGAGATATCTTTCATATTGTGCTACCAATCAACTTAGAGAGCAGTCACATGGGGGTGTTGCAATATACACTAAAATAAAAGTTTCAAGTAGATTAAACATAGCTGTCGACAACCTAGAATCTATTGCAATTATCATAACCAATCCCGTCTCTTTCGTTATTTCCGTTATATATCGACCTCCATCATACAGCATGAAACAGTTTTCTGAATGCTTACTCAATTATCTCAATGAATTGCACAAAATAAGTACCAGATGCATAGTGATGGGTGATTTCAACGAAGATTTAATGAAACACAATTCGCAGATAAACAGAATAATGTGTGATAATGGTTACAAACAATATGTTTCAAAACCCACGACAGAAAATGGTACATTGATCGATCATGTTTACAGCAAAGGACTAGATATATTAGACGCAGACGTGATTCCTATTTATTACAGTTACCACGAAGCTATTAGGATTACATTTGTAAATGTAATGTGCAGATATAAGAGCTGGATCTATTTTTTTCATTTACTCAGTTTATTAATAATATTTAAAAAAACAGCGAATGGAAAACTAAAAAGGCAGAAGCCCCCAAAATATTTTTTGTTCCCATGTTACACATTTAAAATCATTAATACAACAAGTATATAACACAGTATTATGATT